>CM023616.1:20396037-20623537 GCA_013358685.1 Antennarius maculatus
TTTATTCGCTCCCGGAGAAGACACAAGAGGCCAACAGGCAGCAGCTGCTTCCTGAACATCGGCTAACACCGTTAGCATGTAGCCGTTAGCATGTAGCTACACCAGGAAGTGAACAGTTTGTACCAAACACGCGTGTGGAGCAGCCGTGGATGTTCACCTTCACTCTGTAGATCTGCAGGGGACACAGCTGTAGTGTCCTTCACACACACGCGCACACACACACACACACACACACACACACACACACACACACACACACACACACACACACA
Source organism: Antennarius maculatus (assembly GCA_013358685.1). Lineage (NCBI taxonomy): Eukaryota > Metazoa > Chordata > Actinopteri > Lophiiformes > Antennariidae > Antennarius > Antennarius maculatus. Next base: position 20,396,310 of record CM023616.1, read on the forward strand.
CACACACACACACACACACACACACACACACACACACACACTCCCTCGTGTCCCCCTGCCCTGGGTATTAACTTCCGTCTCTGTGGCAGCTGGCGTCACATTGTTGTGAAACCTTAAACTGTACCTGAAGGCATCACACACACACACACACACACACACACACACACACACACACACACACACACACACACACACATTGGTCTTGGTTTTCATCAGATTCCTACAGTTTGATAAAGCGACTGAAGCGGCGTCGAGAGAAAAGCCTCCTCTGTTTTCTGGCGTGTGAAATCACAACAGGCCTCTTCGCTGTTCACACAGAGGTTGTTCACGTCCGTTACCGCCGGGGGGGCCGTGAGTTTGTTCACGCCTGTTACCGCCGGGGGGGGCGATCACGAGGGCTCCGTCGGTCGGCTCGCATTCTGCTGCTGCTGTTTGTCTGCATTGGTGTGTCCTTTTAACATTTTGTACAGCGGCGCTCCGCGTGCATGTATGTAACACACACACACACACACACACACACACACACACACACACAGTTCAGCATCTTCACACGCAAAGAACGTTTTCTTTCAAATGTTTCTGCAGCTTTATGTTGAGCTTGTTTGTATGTTTACTTATTTACTCGGCTTCGATGCAGTTTGTATGAACTTTGCATGAAGGATCTTTTATAAGAATTTGTTTTTCCGGAGGATAGAAAGAAAGTAGAACCCCGAGATACAAGTTTAATCCGTTCCGTGACAGAACTCGTAACTCAAACATTTACCTAGTTAAAATATCTACAACCGTTTTAATCCATTCCAGTTTTGTACAAAAAAGCCCCAAACCCCCAAATTATAAAAAAACAAACATATTTTTATCGACCAATAGACATTCAGATTTTACCTGTGTATAATTAATTATATATAAGTTACATAAACAATGATAAAGAATGAAAAGAAACACAAAAGTCATAAGAACACATGAGTTACGACTTTACTCCACCAACGAGAACGAGATCCGGTCTCACTGATGTTGTATCCATCCGCCGACACGTGGTAAAGAACGAGATCCGGTCTCAGCTGATGTTGTATCCATCCGCCGACACGTGGTAAAGAACGAGATCCGGTCTCACTGATGTATCCATCCGCCTACACGTGGTAAAGAACGAGATCCGGTCTCACTGATGTATCCATCCGCCGACACGTGGCAAAGGACAAGATCCGGTCTCACTGATGTTGCATCCATCCGCCAACACGTGGTAAAGAACGAGATCCGGTCTCAGTTGATGTTGTATCCATCCGCCGACACGTGGTAAAGAACGAGATCCGGTCTCACTGATGTATCCATCCGCCGACACGTGGTAAAGAACGAGATCCGGTCTCACTGATGTATCCATCCGCCGACACGTGGTAAAGAACGAGATCCGGTCTCACTGATGTATCCATCCGCCAACACGTGGTAAAGAACGAGATCCGGTCTCACTGAGGTTGTATCCATCCGCCGACACGTGGTAAAGAACGAGATCCGGTCTCAGCTGATGTTGTATCCATCCGCCGACACGTGGTAAAGAACGAGATACGGTCTCACTGATGTTGTATCCATCCGCCGACACGTGGTAAAGAACGAGATCTGGTCTCACTGATGTATCCATCCGCCGACACGTGGTAAAGAACGAGATCCGGTCTCAGCTGATGTATCCATCCGCCGACACGTGGTAAAGAACGAGATCCGGTCTCAGCTGATGTATCAAGTGATGGTGTCCTGAAGCGCGACTCGAGTTTTGGATTTTCGCTTGTATGTCGAACAAAAATATGGACAGAGCGATGACTCGTGTCGCAAAAAACTTGGATCTTGTGGTAGTCCTCTATATTGTTGCCATGGAAAGAGAAAAAACAAGCCGTTAAAAGTTTCTACGGACTAGAGAAGCAGCATTTTAGCATCCGATGAGGATGTGTGAAACAGAATTACACTCACAAAATCACAAATCACAGATAAATCAAAACCTCTGAGGTGACTGATGATAAATTTATGAACGGATAATAAACACACGTAAGTGTTATAACCACACTGCTTGGGCGTCTCAAAGCAGTTAGTAGGAACTACAGTATATTTTGACCTAACAGGGCTCTGGTAGTTTCAATTCTAGACTCTTCCTGTGTGTAAATAAAGTCAGTTTGTTAAAACTTCATTAGGAACGTACTGCTTGAGTTTTTTGTGAGTTTGCGGCAGCAGAGACCGAACAAACCGAGTGTGTTTAACGCAGCAGCTTCAGCCACTGCAATAAAGACGTCTGGATTTCCTCTTTCTCTCTCTCTCTCTCTCTCTCTCTCTCTCTCTCTCTCTCTCTCGGATATTGATCGTTCTGAGCGCTTTGAGTACAAAGAGTTAAGGCCTGAAAGGCGAAACAGTCATGATTTCAGAGAAGTCATGAAAGTTTAAAATGCCTTCTCTTTCCGCCGGGTCCTGGGAGACGTGTTCGCTGTGCGAGTGACCCCCAGGCGCATTTGGAGATCCAATGGTTGAACCTTGCTCATCCCACGTTGAACCAGTCAATACCTATTATTAGCTACTGCCTGCCCTCTGCTATAGGGCCTGATGAGGTAGCGAGAGATGGAGGGAGATGGATGGATAAAGAGAAGACGCTGCGTCTGTTTGGTTCGCCGGTGGAGGGCGAAAGCGTGATCGCGATGTGGGAGCGGAACTTTTACCGCGTTTCGGGGTTCGTCTTCCTCGTTCTGGGGTTAAATGTGTGAATTAGGAGGACAAATGCATGCTGGGTAAGGTAGCGGGTCCTGTTTCCGTAGGGGATGAGGAGGTCATATAGTCTCTCAGGACGGCCCATCGAAACGAAGCGTTCTCAGATGCAGGAAAATCCCAGAATGCTTTGCAAACAGTGAAAGGCGAAACCGTTCAGGTGGATTATCGACTGTGAAAAATGTTAAGAATATAAGGGGCGGAGTTAAAAACCGGCAAGGTGTTCCAGGTGAGTGTCAATTACGTGTAAGTTAGCACATTGTTCCCCAATCAAATGGTTGTGGACCCGTACCGATCCATGGGTCAATCGGTACTGGTCCATACCTAACAAATGTTAGCTCAATGCTACAATGCTAGCAAAGTTCACATTCAACATTATGTTTAGAATAAAACAGTTTCTATTGTGGTCGTAAAATTTTATTTTGTGGTATTTATCCGACACAGGGTCCATGATAATATTGTTTGACTTTAAACCACTGCGTTAGCATCCAGCTCAGAGGGCACACATGTAGCATGTTGTGAACATACATGTTAATTTGTTATCCATGTTTTTTCTGCAGCCACGCGTGTGTGATTGCTGAACGTGTGTGTGTGTTGCGTGACGGTCAGGATAGAAGTCTATTTGCGTATTAACGAATGAACCGGCCGTCCTGTTGTGACAGATATAGACCACAAAGGGCTCCTTTATTACTAATGGGAAAACAAACACGCTTCCGCCTTTGAATTACTGACCTAATTACACGTATGTGTAATTACTACACTTCCTGTACCGGCCTATAACTATAAAACCATACACAAACAGCCAAGCGCACTTCAAACACCACTTATATAATTGCGTTTTAGAATTATTAATAATCCTAAACATGGACCTGGTCGGGCGATAATCCCGCTACCCGTTAGCGACTTTAGCCGTTTGTTGTTCCGAGTTTTTTTTTTTAAATCCACACCTCATCGGTCACGTCACATGATGTGGAAAACACATTCATCTGAAAATCGATGGACGTCGTTAATTCCGTGCGTCCGCCACATGAATTCTTCTCTCCGCGTCCATCTCAGCTTTTTTTTTTTGCCTGGGGCGACATAATGCCGATTAGGTGTACGGACTGAAAAAACTGAATAATTAAATACGCTACAACTCATTTTGGATTCAGTTTTTTCAGCAGATAGGTGTGCGGATTGATTCCAGAACATTACAAGCGGAAGTCTTGCTAAAAGCGTTAGCATGGTTCGGGAAATGCAAACGGGAAATACACAAGGAAGCCGTCAGTTACGCGAAAGCCTGTTTGATTTTTTATTTTCAACGTAGTTTTATATTTAGAGTTTTTTAAACTCTCCACAAATTCTAGGCAAATTAGTGTGTGAGTTATGCTAACTGTTGCTAAGTCCCCAACTTGCTTCGCTAAAAATAAAAGTCGTTGATTGACAGGTTGAAAGAACACTTAAAAGTTATTTCATGGCACTCGACCGGATTTGTCTTTCGTCAAAAGGAGCGCTTGTTTTGCGCAACTGGAATTCCTACGAGAGCACAATTACGACTTTGTGTGGTTTTTTTTTTTTTGCTATCTCAACTGCGGGAGGACAGAAAGTGTTTCTACTGTGGTGGCTTGGAATCGATTATGATTCGATGTTAAAAAACACAGGCCGCACCGTCAGAGAAAGACCCCGCTCACGAGCCAAGGGTGTAAACCGCAGTTTACCGATTACCCAAACACAGCGGCGAGAGTGTTCGCTAAGAGAGATCCGACGTCACGTCTACATCCGGCATGACCGTAATAAGTCAAGCCTCCGAAAAGCAAAGCAGGACTGTTTCCCCCACTCCGAAACCATCGGTTCACCTCTGGCGTCGGAATCTCCAGCGTTCCGGAGCCGACGTGAAGGTTGACTGAACTCTCCAGACAACGTGTAACACTTAACGGAAAGGGCAGCAATTACCTCACATCAGAGGCGTCTGCGGACATCGTCTCCAACACACACGCTCGCGACCTGTCACATCACGACACGCCGGCGTTCCGCGGGTCGACGTGTCGCCACCTGGAGCGAGGCCCGGCGATAATGGATTAGGAAAGTCCAACTCACACGATGACTGCCCTCCGACGCGCCAAACACGCTCTTGCCTTCTAATTGCCCGGGACTGAAGCGCCTGCCCCCCCCCCCTTTACTGCCCTCCCCGCCCCCCTGCTCCCAGCTTCGGGGGCCCATCCGTCAGCCCTGTCCAGTTGGCTCTGGTCATAAATAGGCAGACAAGGCAGGCGGGCAGGGGACTCAGTCCAACCGGCCCCCGAGGACAACGAGGCACAGCACCCAGCATATGCTCCCTAAATACTGGGCTGGAGGGTGGAGGGGCGGGGGCAGGGGTGGGGGTGTACTCAAAGGACACCCATGGGAATGTGTGTTTTCAAACGTGTGTGTCAACTTAAACTGATGTCCAAATGAAGGCGAAAACACGAGCATAGAAGAAAAGATGGAGCTAATTTAGGATTAAGACTTTTACAGGGATTATTTTAGGCGGCGTCTTCTCCCTCTTCTTTGATTTCGTGCGTTTCGGTGCGTCGTAACGCCACAATTCCAGCTCGGCGGAGTGGTTTTGCGATTGCGTGTTCGCGGCGAAGACGCTCCCAGGCGACGTTCCGTGTCGCCATCGCTCGCCATCACGCGGACGTCGTCCGTCCTTCTTTCCTCTCGCCTCCCTCTGGTATTTTAGAGGAGGGCGGCGACAACAAGTGAGATTTGCGTCGTTGAGGTGAAAAGAGGACGCGAAGAAACGGATTGATGAAACAAAGGAGGGAAGTTAAAGGATGATAAAACCATAAAAAACGGATAAAAGTGAAGGGATTTTCTCTCGAATACTTCACCTACAGAATCCCAAATAAGCCTGAATGTCGGTACACACACACACACACACACACACACACACACACACACACACGGAGACACAGTCTTGCGGGTGTGTCGCCAGGCGAGGCGGCGGCTGTGGCGGTGGCGGTGCTTCCTCCATCCGTCTCTGGTGCGAGTGTGTCCGGTCCTCCGGGGGGAATTCTCATCCTTCTTAATCCTATTAGCGCTGGAACTCCTCTGGACCTGTCCACAGTCATTACCCTGACCTCCGCTCCACAGCACCGCCACCCCTCCATATTTAGAAATTCACCACTTCACCCCCCACCCCCCCATCCATCACTTGGAATGTTGTTTGCCTTGTTTTCTTTCACCTTAAGTCAACTTTTTTTTTTTTTTTGCGTCTTTTTCTCAATTTGGTTTGATCTGCCAGGGATTCTTTAATGTCTCTTGAGCTCTAAGAGCTGGAGGTCGCCCTAATTTGAGAACTCACCGCCGCGTGAGGGCTACAGCGAATACGTTCCGTCATTAACAGCTGATGAGTTCAATCTGCTTTCTATTTACAGGAGGAGAGAATAAAGCAAAGAAAAGAAAGAGTCGATGAGGTATTTTCTATATTCCAGAGAGTCACGTCTCTTCTAGATGTTGAGGTTTCATTTGATGTAGATGTAAAAATTTTCTGCTCAATTTCCCCTCTGTTGATCCAATCAGCGGATGGAGAAGCGTTAGCGGGCCGACGACCAAACCAGTGCAGCTGAACTAACAGGAAGTAGAACCAGGAACGTCTCTCTCCCAGGTGAATGAGCAGTTTTAGCACGGAAAGCGTGTAATGTTCACGACGCCAACAAAGAGATTAGCATGAGGAAGCATTGGCGCGCTGCATGCTAGCGGGAAAACGATTGGGTGTTGTGTGTCCGCTGATGCAACCGCACAACCACACGTTTTATTTTGGCGGGAGAGTCGGCTCATTAGAATTTTTCTTCGTTCTCTTTCTCTGCTTTCCCCTTTTACAGGTGAAAGCAGAGGCTCCGCCCACCTGGCGAGCTAGCTGTACACTCCAATTACAAACAAAAAAAAAAAAGCTCCAGGGAAGCGTTTGAGATGAACGTTCCGATTCCTCAAACGCCAACGTCCGTGTTGTTGACAAAAGTATTTGGACGCGAAGCTTACGGAAACGTCAGATACACCTTTCCGTCTCCCGCGCAACTGAAGGTCTAACCGTCGCTGGGAGCGGCTGACAGTCCGGATGCTCCTTTCCCCCCCCCCCCCCGTCTTCATGTGGTTGGAGGTCCTTTCCTGTCACTTCCATGTTCTTTACCTGCTGGAGGAGCCGCTGATCGCTCCCCTGCGCTCCGCTTTGAGCTCGGCGGATGACAGGATCAAACAGAGCTGATAAACACCGACGCCGCGCAAACCCGGCTGGCCTCGGCCCTGACAGTGACTGAACCGGCCTCAAATCGCCTCTGACAGGGAGTCGTGTCAACACACCTACTGCACACACACACACACACACACACACACACACACACACACACACATGCAGTCGGGTTAAGCAAGGGTTTTTAAAAAAAAATAAAGATATTTAGGAGGACAATCTAAGCCCGGTTTGACGCGTCAGCATGTCCAAACCGGTTCTGACAACACACTCGGGACGCGACTGTCACGGCGGATGTCAGGTGGGAACTGACCGACTAACACCGCCCGGGGCAGAGGCGCCGATCTTAACAGTTTAGAGCACAAGCGGGGCAAAAAAAAAAAAAAAAAAAAAAAGATGCTGCTGCCCCGGGTGTCGACTTGTAAACCGACACCTGAGCTGACGTTTCATTTTCATTCACCATTTTGCTCTGATGCTACTTGTGCTAATCATCGTTAGCAGATGCTATCAGTTTTACAAGTGCTAATAGCCGACAGCGCTAGCATGAAAACAGACTTCCTGTCTGCGTTTGCCCAGCTAAGAGTATCGGTTGGTAGCATCTCCGGCGCTACGTAGTGATTTTAAGTACAGGCCGGACATGTTGGAGCGATACCTGAGACAGAAACAGGAAGTAAAGAGTGTAAAAATATCACACAACAAAAAAGAAGAACACCTCATCAATTTATCACCTAAATTCATGAAAGCACCTCGACTTTCTCACACTTTCCTTTACACAAATCTCAACATTTCCCTTTTATCGCCGCTCTAATTTTACACCAAGCGGTTAAAAAAAAAAAAAAAAAAAAAAAAGGAAAGTTTTCCCTCTGAAGTCGGCTTTATGTGGCGGCCTGGGGAGTCTGTGTTTTTAATTTTTTTTCTTACCTAGTCATCTCCATATGCTCCGTAGGCTGTGGGGACCGGGGGCCGTTTCGTTTAATGTGGAGAGAGCGTTCGTCGCACGGCGAGATCAAGAGCCAAACCAGCGTAAGGTGAACAAGAGCCCCGCGAAAAACTCTTGCCAACATTAATGGAACGGTTGCCCGCTGAGTACTGAGGACGTATCCGGCGTGCATGCACCCCAAATCAAGACATTTATCTTCATTGAAGTGAAAGGCGGGGGGGGGGGGTATGCATGGACAAAGCAAGAGAATACCAGGCCTCCTTAGGAGTAATGCTATCAAAGCTAGCGCCAGACGAATGATGAAACCGTGAAACAGCAGAGATGTTGTTGTTTTTTTTTTTTTTTTGTTTTTTTTAACCTTTTTTTTTTTATTCTTATTTTTTTCGGCGATGCCGAGGTCACGTTGTTTTGAAAAAAAAAAAAAAAAAGAACGTGGCGGTTTCCCGTACGGGAGAGAATTCAGAGATAGGGAATAAAAAAAAAAAAAGCAAGGAGGAGGAGGAGGAGGAGGAGGAGGAGACGAGAAGGTGATGAGGACAAAAGAGGAGCAGGGGATTTGAAGACGAGTCGTCAGAATGGGTGCGATGCTTGAATCTCGTGCGCTAAATCTTATTAAAATCTCTTCTTTATCTAAATAAAGTCCTGTTTTCATGGCAGAGGCGGCGCTGGACGGATTCCCAGCTCAAGCTCTAACGGAGAGACTCGCTGCTGCCTAAACACCTGCTTCCTTCATTGAAGGTGGAAAATCCGCTAAAATGATGCATTTTCTCTGATTTGAATGCAATTTTTTTTATTTTTTTATTTTTTACATTCTTTATCTGCCTGGCTTTGCCTGGATATTCCGCCTGGTGTCAAAACGCCATGCAAATTTGGAGACGCGTTTAATACCGACGTGAAACCGAGCGACATTCACGGCGCGCTACGCATCATCGGTCGCGTCGCTCGGCGAGGAAACGGAGCCGACCTCTGTATGATCACACGGATCCACACGATGCAACCCGGTGCGGCGTCGCCACTTGACACGCGTGCAAAGTTGAAAGTAGCACTTATGGCATGATAATTAACTTGGACTCGTCCTCCGTTGCGGTGCCACCTCCTGCCTCTCATTAATCACTAACACTGTTTGTCTTTCTAACTCTTGGATGAACAACTCTGAAAATATGTTCAGAAGTCTCCAACAACTTTTTGCCGTTCCAAGACTGACAGCTGCTGACCATTTGGAGCGACGAAAACAGAAACGCCGTCGTCCCTTCGCTGCAGCTCCTGTTTTCGATGCTGTCCTCTCTCGTTCTCGGTTTTTGTGTCCTCGTGGTCGTTCAGGCGAGAGGCGGTGGCGTTAATGTCTGCCTGCGCCTCTGGGTTGGTGGCCGTGACGTCAGCGGGGACGCTTTAACTCTGGCGCGGCTTTGATGTCAGAAGGCGTTAGCGCCTTCGTTTAAGACCCTGAAATGTTCTGGTTGTGATTCGTCGACGATGGCGGCGTGCGTACGGTTGTGCGTCGAGGTGTGAACGGTGACAGAAAACGCTTTAAAACATCCTTTTCTGAATAAAATGAGGCAATATTTAAATTAGACATCAAAGCTCGCCTTTGATCCGTGATTAATCAGTGGAATCATCGCAGAAACGCTTGAATTTTCAAACTTTGCGTAACTTTATCTGCTCCTGCTCTCGTTTTTAGAGCCCCGAACTGCGTCTTGAAGGCCACATGTGTGCGGCTCCTCCAGGTGTTTTCACTTATTCACCAAAGAGGGAACACAACCACAAACATCCTGAATTCCATTTCTCTCTATTCACTGAAGACAAGCTCAACTGTTCTACACGTCTTTCAAACAGGAGGAAAAGCCACCAAAAAAAATCATCTTTCCATCATCTCTGGTTTGAAGGAATTCTGAATTCCCAGAGTTATGCGAAAACATTCCCCCCATCTGCTTTCCCATGCTGGCGGTGTCCAGCCTTCCCGACAATCCTGTTCCCACTAGTCGACTCCGTCGTCCCTGGTTAAAGGTGTGTTTAAGACAGTAACGCCAGGTACGTCACTTTGCGGAAAACCAAAAATGGCCAGCGCAATCAAGACAATCCAACGTTGCGGAATCACTGCCATAAATCAACTCCTAGCTGTATTTCCTGTCATCCCATTTGCCAACGGAGACTGTCCCAGCCTGGTGTCTGGCCGGCTGCTGGTGTGTTGAATATGGCGGTCGCATCAGATTAGAGGATGTCTAAAACGACCACAATTTCCATCGGTTGTGTTGTCCATCCAGTCATCTCGGTTTCAGACCTTTTTCCACTATTTGTCGACATTTAAACAAACGATTTAGCTTTTTTTTTTCCCCGATTTGGACAGTCTTTGTTGGAATCATCTACCAACCCCGACAACAGGAAGTTAATTTCCTCGAGTGATAAAGACAGTCCTCTCTCTGTCTTCTCCTCTCTTTAGCCATTTATCCATGGCATCGACTTATCTTTGCACATTTTTAGCTCTCCTCCTCTCCCTCCCCAGTCGCCAGCCTTTACTGGTAGTCCTCTGTCATCCATTGGCCAAGCTGGGAGAGACGCCAGGCTGGCTGAGCCCAGAATCCTCCAAGGTCTGCCAGGCTGGGCTTGAATGGAGAGGCAGAAAAGACCTTGGCTAAATTGGCTAAATTGGCACATGCATCACAGTGTGTAGGTAACAGCTCCCTTATGCCAAACACTCTACGCCTCTAATATAACTAATTCATCTGAGGGGGGGCAAAGACTATACGAGCACGGATCGACGAGCTCTCAGATCAACAATCACCTGATCCCTGAAAGGGTTTTGTTAGCGAGACGCCGCTGGACCCTACGGTTCCTCTAATGCACCTCAAAAGCCTGATCATTAGACGCTAACTGGTAATGCTCATGTCCTGTTGTTCTCGTTGACATTACAACGCCCCCCTAGGGAGCCACTTAAGACGTTACGCCCCTGTTTTCACAGAGGAGAGGTACGCCCCCCCGTGACCTGAGCGCTCGAAGGTGAAGGTTAGTGGAGCGCGTTTTGTTGTTGGGGAAGGAAACAATCCTTCAAAATAAGTCTTAACTGTTCCTGCCCTACAAAGGTAAAGGGCAGTATCTGCACCTAACTCACTTCTTCCCATTGATGCATGCAGTAGAACCTACAGGAGAACCTGGAGATACCAGTTTGATCCGTTTCATAAGTCAAACATTTCCCTCATTTTAAACAAATAAAATCATATTAATCCATTCCAGTCTCGTAACAAAGCCCCAAACCCCCTAAATTATGAAAAAAAAAAACCCCCGTAACATAACATAAACAATGATAAAGAATGAAAAACGCAAAAGTCGCAAGAACACACGAGCTACGTCTTTCCTCCACCAACGAGAACGAGATCCGGTCTCACTGATGTCGTATCCATCCGCCAACACATGATGGTGTCTTGAAGCACGGCTCTTATCTCAGATTTTCGCTCATATGTCAAGGAAAGTTATGAAAAGAGTGATGGCTTGTATCTCAACTAACTCATATCTCGGGGTTCTACTGTGACTGACACGGACTTTTAAAAATGATATTTCCCATTCGGATGCTTTTTTATCGTACAGCACTTGACACGAAAATGTGACTTTTCGCGAAGGCAACACAACTCGGGACTTGACGACCATCGGCAGCAGGTTCTACTCGTCGTGGCCACGACTTCTTCCAAAAGCAGAGACGACCACAACAACAGTCAAAGGAGGCGAGGATGGAGTGCAGTATGTCACGTCTGGTAGCGCGTCAAGCCCGGCCAACGCCCCCCCCACTTACCCCAGACCACATAGCAGTCTGGCTAAGCCGTCTGTGCCAGAGCGGCCCATGCCACTGCATTAAGACTTATCCCTCAAAACTCCGCATGTGTCTCCATGTATGCATGAGTGACATTTAAACTCCTCCACTGCCATTTATGTTGGCATCATGGCGTACACCGCAGAGGCACGGCGTCTCAGCCAAGTGTTGCTGATGACTCTCTTTATCCACTGCAGTATGTAGGGTTTGTAAAAAAATAAAAATAAAAAAAAATCACACACACAAACACACACACACACACACACACACACCACACACACACACACACAGTGCAGCGATTATGAATAGCCAACTGGCGCAGATGGCTGTAAAAATATATTTGGAGCCATAAGCCTTGAGGACACTGTAATGAAAACTACCCAAGGAAGAAACTAAGAATACTACAAAAATGGTGCAGCCAGGCAGCGATTAATAACCGGTGTGTTATTATAATTGTTGGATTTTTCTGATAGCGACGGCAAACCTCAGCGAGTTACGATAATCATTAACTAACAGCGATAATAACATACATGAGGATCTATATTCTTATACCTTGAGCTACGTTTAGAAGCTAAATGGTTTTATTTTGCACCACGAAAAAAGTTTTGAATATCACCGATTTTGTCATTATTTTAATTTTCTGGTTTGGAAATAAAACTAAAAAAAAAAAAAGACAAAGAACGTCGATTAAAGTTGGTTAAAACTGCAAAATGCGAGCAACGACAGTCAGGAAACAAAACGTGATGGAAAAGTTGGAACGATAACAACCCAGAAATACGAATAAATGTTCGTGGAGACTTTTAGAGACTTTCTGGCGACCCCTGGCTCCACGCTGTGGGAAAAAACGCTCGATATTTCCCAGCAATAATCCCACATGTGCTCCGTTTTCATAGCTCCCGGGCGCCAACGCCGCCGCGGTTGGAAACGCGCCCAGAGATAAGTCAGAGAGGACCGTTCACACCTGGAATGATTCAAAACAGAAAACCTTATTTCCAACTACTGTGCGGATATTCTTCTACTTGCAGCAGAACATCACAGCATCACATCTGTCGCGCCTCGGCGTCTTCCTCTTTTTTTTTAGTTTTTATTTCTCATTCGCGATCTGAGTGCCACACGTGTTAGCCAGCGCCGTGTTAGCTTACAACGCAGTCACGGCGTACCTCGTGTGAACTCGCTCCAGGATTCTGATCCTGAGGCGCCGCTTTCATTCGTGCGTTTGAAACGACTTCCTATGAGGTGGTGGAACGATTTTTGATGGAAAAGCCGCCGATTGATGAACAATAAACGCTTAAAGATGCACAGAAGCAACTTTTTCCCGGCATTTTTCTGCAATTGTTTTTCATGCATATAATAATTTAAATCATCCACTTTACATTCAGTTGTGTGTGTGTGTGTTTATGCGTGTGTGTGTGTGTGTGTGTGTGTGTGTGTGTGTGTGATGGAAGGACAGCGTCATAAAGTAGTGCAGCGCAGCGCTACGGGGCGCTTTGACGCCACGGCCGACCAGAAACAATAATTCCACTCTACTTCTGTTCTGTCATGTTGACAAATATAATTTAAGGCCAGTGAGTTCTGACCCTGAGGCTATACTGTACAGCACACTGTGTGTGTGTGTGTGTGTGTGTGTGTGTGTGTGTGTGTGTGTGTGTGTGTGTGTGTGTCAGGGCCAGGCAGACCTCAGGTTAGCGTCTGTCTCAGCGGTGATGTTAGACAGCTGTGTCCCTTACTTCATCTGCCCTGGAGACACACACACACACACACACACACACACACACACACACACACACACACACACACACACACCTCACCTGCGTATGTGCCTTTTTTTTCCCACACTATATATTCAAAATGCTGCAAATCAAATCTGTTTTTATCCCATCAATGTAATCGTTCTGCTTATGTACAGAATATAATTTACAAACTGTATTAAAAAAAAACCCATAAAATTAATCATCAATCATAATCAATAATCAAATAACTGCTATTGGTTTGAAGTCATACGGTGTAGTTTCGCCATCGGCCACAGGGGGCAGCAAAGAGCCCGTTCCTGAAGCCTGACCAGGTCGAGGCGAACAGAGGTGAGAGTCGTGCTCCGACGCCTGATTGGCTGATCTGTGTGGCGAGCACATTCATTCAGTTTCACAGGAAGTGATGCGTAGGCGTCCTTCATCAGCCTGCAGCCAATCAGAAGAGGTTATTCAGCCAGGCCAGAGCAGAGGAGTGAAATGTGTGACTGCTGGTAATAGACACCATTCTATTGGACTCACTCACTAGTTATTGTCTCTGTGTGTGTGTGTGTGTGTGTGTGTGTGTGTGTGTGTTTGTCTGCCTTGCAGACAGGGGACTCAGTGTGATCAGGGGCCAAGCGGGGTCCTGCTACGGTTAGTAAGGTCACCGCAAGCCAAGTTACAGCCTAATTAGATTACTGCACACATCCTGCTTGGAGGCCACACACACACACACACACACACACACACACACACACACACACACTCTTTATCTAGGCATGCACGAGGAAGAGGAAGCGAGCGGCCCGGACTGCAGCTGACCCTTCGGGGGCCTTGACCGGTGCATGGCTCAGGACCATCTGCAGGTCACACACACACACACACACACACACACACACGCACACACACACACACACACTGAATGACACTTCCTGCCTGTTGTACAAAGACTTCCATCCACATTCAAGGCCTCTGATCTGAAATCGATTCTGTTCTTCTTCAAGAGGAGCTGGTGCGTATGTGTGTGTGTGCGTGTGTGTGTGCGTGTGTGTGCGTGTGTGTGTGTGTGTGTGCGTGTGTGTGTGCGTGTGTGTGTGTGTAAGATGGACGGCATCAGCGATTTAAGACAAAATAATAAATAACGTGAAATACATTAACATGTGGCAGACGACACCTGCTCGAGAACACGGTGGCAAACCGACGTGGCTTTTTCCCATGGACACCATCTGGAGGGGCTGAAACGGACGACAACTGACTCCAGAAAACCACAATTAAATAAAAGCAACCAGGAAAAGCAGCGTTTTCGACAACCAGGGTCTCATTTCTGTTTTTTCTTTTGTTATATAACATTCTGTTTGACTACGAGGAAGAAAATGAGCTTCTTATCGGTCATACAGCCTGGACAGGACAGAAAACACGTCTTCTAAGTTGTGTGAGCCGAAGCCTGGAGGCTAGCGTGTGCTTTGCGTGTACATCTTAATAACCGCTATCCATGCACACGCATGTTCGCGAGAAAATAACCCCAAAATTGATCACGTAAAAGGAAGTGTGTGTTTAGGACTTGTACTGTCATCCAGTTTTTATTTGGAGCCGATTGACCCCGGAAAACCAGAGATATGATCGTTTACTTTTGATCTATGACAAGCGGTTCAAATGGTTTCTTAAAATCAGATGCAGGTGGCGTGTTTCTGTCCATGTAGTCGCCATCGTACAAGCCGGGGGATGCGTGTATTCACGTGATTCCAGCATGTCTCGAGATTCGTGCATTTTGTCACCGTGATGCGAACATGTACCGTGATTGGTGCGTTTCGTCATGCGACGCAAACGTGCGTCGCGATTCGCGCATTTTGAAGAGTGGCACAAGTGACACAAACTATATAATTATGTTAGAAGCCTTTTTTGAGTTCAAAATCAAATTGATGGGCATTTTTTTGGTTTTTACGTGCAATAAAATACTATTTTTCCACTTCCGAATTTGATTGTGTGCGTCTATTTTGCCACAATATGTCAATACGATAAGTTATAGGGAAATAAAAGCTATCTCTTCATATAGCTGAAGTTATACTGAAGATAAACATACCAAGCATGGGTACGTTAAATCATTTTTAAAATAGGCCATTCTTTGGCCTTATAGCGCAGAAAATACTGTAAACATCAGGTGTGATATTTACGGAGCAAGAAAGCCGTGCGAGCTAGCATGCAGCCTCATCGACGGCTGATGGACCTCCTACTCTTTGGCCTACGTGGCGGTGGGGTTATGTCTTCGCCGGGCGATCGAGGCTCTACGATGAAACATAAGCATGAAGTTTGTTGATCTTTCTATTTTCTTTCGGTCGCCATTGACTCACGCATGACGGCGGATGAAGAGCGGCGGCCGCGATGCGGTTTTTAATCACCCGCCGGCCGCCGTCCGGCGCTCCTCCCGACTCGCTCCCGTCTCGCTTTGCCCTCTTCCTTCATCCCTCCTTCTGCCGCACGCCGCAAGACGTCCCCGTCTCTAATTGTTGCTGTAATCAGCGTGATTCATACCGCCTCATTAACATGCCTGTTGTTCACACAATCTTCCCACATCTCTCTCATCACTAATGCATCCCTTCCATCCTCTCGCCGTCTCATCACTTTGCTTTTTTTTTTTTTTTTTAATTTTTTTTGCTCCATCCCCTGTTCATTTTCCCCTCTTTCCTCCCTTTTCCATCCATTTATTTCCCCCCTGCTAACGTGATCCCTCCTCCCTGCCCCCCACCCCCCACCCCCCCCCATCTTGTTCGCTGATCACACATAAATTAACATTGAAGGCTTCCATAATTACTTATGTAAAAACTAACACTAATGCACACAGTGCTCCCTATTTAACAGGTCTAATTTTATCCCCCTGCTCTGGATCGCCCGCCCCACTAATACCCACGGTTTTTATGCTAAATGACTGATGTCTCACCAAACCACATTTTCCACTTCATTAATAAAAAATGCTATCTTTATTTATTAATGACTAATATACATATACATGTATTTATGATTCAATTAGGACAGCGATGGAACTGCAGTCGGGATCTATAAGAGGGAATTTACTGAGTAAGTCTAAACATCTAAGTGCTTGGTAATGTATCCCAGTCAGGCGCTACACCCCTCGCCGTCTGGCGTACAGCAGCGACAACCAATGAGGATTGAGTTCTGACACTGTGGCTAGATGAAGGAGAGGCGGATGTGGCGTCAAAGATGGCGCCACATTCAACCGCGTGACAACCGACTGACTTCCTGTCCAACAAAGGAACTACCTGAGCTACTGGAAGAACTATACAAAATCGGTGAGACCGTATCTCGTTCTTTACCACGTGTTGGCGGATGGATACAACATCAGTGAGACCGCAACTCGTTCTTTACGTGTTGGCGGATGGATGCGACATCAGTGAGACCGTATCTCGTTCTTTACCACGTGTTGGCGGATAGATACGACATCAGTGAGACCATATCTCGTTCTTTACCACGTGTTGGCGGATGGATACAACATCAGCGAGACCGCATCTTGTTCTTTACCACGTGTTGCCGGATAGATACGACATCAGTGAGACCGTATCTCGTTCTTTACCACGTGTTGGCGGATAGATACGACATCAGTGAGATCGTACCTCGTTCTTTACCACGTGTTGGCGGATGGATACAACATCAGCGAGACCGCATCTCATTCTTTACCACGTGTTGGCGAATGGATACGACATCATTGAGACCGGATCTCGTTCTTTACCACGTGTTGGCGAATAGATACGACATCAGTGAGACCGTATCTCGTTCTTTACCACGTGTTGGCGGATAGATACGACATCAGTGAGACCGTACCTCGTTCTTTACCACGTGTTGGCGAATGGATACGACATCAGTGAGACCGTACCTCGTTCTTTACCACGTGTTGGCGGATGGATACAACATCAGCGAGACCGCATCTCGTTCTTTACCACATGTTGGTGGATGGATACGACATCAGCGAGACCGCATCTCGTTCTTTACCACGTGTTGGTGGATGGATACGACATCAGCGAGACCGCATCTCGTTCTTTACCACGTGTTGGCGAATGGATACGACATCATTGAGACCGGATCTCGTTCTTTACCACGTGTTGGCGGATGGATACATCGGTGAGACCTGATCTCGTTCTCGTAGGTGGAGTAAAGACGTAGCTCGTGCGTTCCCGTGACTTCTGCGTTTCTTTTCATTCTTAATCATCGTTTACGTAACTTATATACAATTAATTATACACAGGTAGCGTCTGCGTGTTCATTGGTTGATGAAAATGTGTTTGTCTTTCACTATTCAGGAGGTTTGGGGTTTTGTTGTCAGGCTGGAATGGATTTATAGATGGAGGACACTCGATCGTCCGACTTGTTCATCTGGAACTCCTCAACAGGAAGTTAGAACAGAAAGCGCCACGCTTTATATTGTGGTAAAAAAACAACGCGTTTCAGCATGTAGGTTACCAGCGGCGTTCGGCGGGGAGGTGCGGCGTGTTCTCACATCAGAAATATCTTTTCTCAGTCGCATCCACTCCCTTATTTATCATAAACGGGCGTAGGACGCGATCGGCTCACCCGTCTCATCAATCACGTCCACAAGGAGGACGCTCATCGGCCTGGACTGTTACTGTCGAGCGGCGCTAAATTAGCTCGTATTAGCGGGTTGCTTTTTGTGAATGCGTGTGAGAGGGAGTGTGTATCTGACCGCTAACCTAATAGAAGTCGCTATAACCCTGCCGGCGGAGCGCGTGGAGCGGCTGGGCTAATAGAAAGATAATGAGTCCGTCCATACTCACGCCTCTATTAAATCTCCCCTTAATACTCTCGCCGCCGAACGGCTGGTGTATTACAGTCCGCTCCTCCTTTATGACTGCAGCGTTATGAGAAAAGTGAACCGCCAATGAATATTCATGGTCCGGCGGAGCTAAATACTTCTTACAAACAGTTTACATTCAGAGGGAGGGTTGGGAGTGTTTCCTAGGCGCAGGAAGGCGTGGAAAAGTCCGCGGAAAGTAAAAACTACACCAAATTACACGGCATGAAATATTCCAATGTCAAACGGAAATTACTCAAACTTGAAAGGAACTACTTCAGAGAGTTTAAATGAAGAGAAAAATGTATAATTTTAAAAATTTTCCCCCAAAAAAAACTAATATCATATCATTTTAAAATCACTTCTTTCCCTTCTTTTCTTTATTAACCCCTTAGGAAATGATTAGTAGATAACATTATCCTAAAAGAGTTATTTGTCAATAATCTTTTACTTTTAAAAAACATGTGGGCGCACTGGCGTCACGCCTGGAGTGTCCCCTGCCTCGCACCCCTGGTCGGCTTGGATAGGCTACAACAACCCGCGACAGCTGATGAAATGGGTGTAGAAAATGAACGAATGAGTGAATTTAGCAGTTAGCTTAGCATTTCTTGACCCGCCAGTTTTCAAAAACGACTAATAAAACTCAAAACTTTAAGTACGACCTCTAGGCGACTTAACAGGATACGCTAACCGACCATTCATGTCGCACACCTCCTGTGCGACGTTAGCGTTGAATCCGAAGCGGGTCTGAACGACACACTCGCCGCCCTTCTGGCGAATTCTTTAGCTACGTTTGGGATGTCACCTCTAGACGCCATCGGCTTTCTGCTACACCAACAAACAGCGGCGGCGCTTACGGATGACAATACGGCCAGCGTCGGCGACGGATGACTTATTGGGGATGTGCGACGGCGGTAGCGGCGAGGGGCCGGCGTCATTCATACCGCGTTATTTACCCCCTTCTTTCTGTCGCCGGTGCGTTTTTATTGCGGGCGGAATCGGGCGGATGTAATTGCCTCCCAGGTATCTGCTTACATTATCAAGTCTGGGATGGCATTAACTATAAATAGATAAAGGACATTATGCAGCCATATTGTGTAGCGCGAGCGTGTGTGTGTGTGTGTGTGTGTGTGTGTGTGTGTGTGGAGGTGACAGGGCCGGTAAGGGTTTTTGAAAGTGTGTATGTGTGTGTATCATTTGATTTATTCACATAACGACGCTGTCTGTGCTTCATGACAGATAGGATATACAAATCTGTTGTGAGGTTGGAATTAGATATTTGACCAGACAATAGGATGGGCTACATATCCACAACTGACCTGCATAGACCGTGTGTGTGTGTGTGTGTGTGTGTGTGTGTGTGTGTGTGTGTCATTGCAAGCGCTTTAGAAAATAATTTATAGTTCAATTTTATTTTCTTTGCATTTAAAGGAGTCGGCAAAAACCGTATCTTTCACTCAAGCCAGCGGGAGATGTAACATCTCTCTCTCCATCTCTTCCGTTCGTTCAGTCTGGTTATATGGGCACAGACAAAGTCAAACTGCTGCTCACACATATTTGGGTGGCTATTTAATTAAAAGTGGATTACAAGAGTGTTGGGTAAACAAAGATCAGATTAACAAATAGGCCGTCGCTGCTTTCCCATTTGCTAATGCAAATTTGACTTGACGATGGGATTGGTCGTGCAGAAGAATGGCTCCGCCGCTCCGACGGAATATTAAGACCCCGGTCTGGAACTCCAGTTAAGTCGGGACAACTCGCAGAAGTTGGCTAAGCCTCCATCCTTATGCCCAGTGTGTGTTTGCGGGAGTGTGTGTGTGCGTGTGTGTCAACACACTCCTCTTCCTCCTTTCTTATCTCCAAGGTGTGGCTCTCGGTTTTTTGAACAGGCGGCTAACGTAGCAGATGATGAGGTTAGTAAACGTTTTTTATATCAAACTGACAAAATATTTGCACAAAAGCACGAGTTGGTTTACGGGAGTCACGTTTTTCCCTGCTTTTTACACCCAATCCAGACTTTTGGGGTTAAAAAACCCCTTGAGAACCCAGAACTACCCTCAAGCTTCCCTTGAACCGCCTCCAGGACCCCCGGGAGTCCCGGGCGTCACCACCATCGCCAAAGTTGGGTTTGTCCTAACGAACCAATCAGGATGTGTTTAGTTGGCAGGAAATTGAAGCTTCCCTGGACTGGTTAGGGTTGGTTTTTTTGCCCAAACCTTTGTCTCCCAGGCTGGGAACTTTTTCCCACCCCCTTGCCTCTCGCCCCAGCAGACCAAACATGTTTCTCGCACCAACATGAGTCACCCGACCGTAGCCTAAACACAACTTTTGTTTGTTTGGTGCATCGTGGTGAACAACCGTTAGCAGACAGCCTCTGTTTGGGGCGGCAAAGTTATTTTTGCAAATTCGCTACCGAACTGGGTCGTTTTCAATGTTGACGTTTGTCAGTGGGCGTCGCCTCAGTTTGTGGGTGGGGACAGTCAATAGGCTGGACTGGAGCTAAATGCTAATGTCAGCCTGCTTACAGGCTCACAATGACAATGCTAGCATGCTAGCTTCACCATGTCAGTTTTAGCCATTAATCATCCATTCATCCATCTTTTCATCCATCCATTGACTCATTTTTCTATCCTCCATCCATCCATCCATCCATCCATCCATCCATCCATGGTCTCAAACCTCTTTATTCCTTTCTTCCTATCTCTTCTCATTTTTTACCTGCCCCCCCCCCCTCCACCTCCAGATGGTACGTCCCACAGTTTCGGGTGTCTGACCTTGCCGTGATCGACTGTCGTTGCGTTCATCCCTCATTTTTTAAATTTTTTTTTATTTTTGCGACACCTCTCACCTCCCCGGTCACAGGAGAGCGAGGTGAAAAAGAGGAATGAACTGGAGTCGGGATGGATTTATTGACGCGGCGCCGGAGTCGGGTCGATGCATCAGAGTCTGGATCATGGTGGATGATGAGGCCCCCGGGTGTCAGGGACAACTTCATACGGGCCGGAGGCCACGCATCCATTTGGGCTGCTCCGCCCGAACTATTCCACTCCGTTTTATCTCAGAACGTTCACTTCCTGTTGTCGTTTAAGCGGATTTAAAATCATCCTAATCCCAAGACGGACTCCAGAAGTTCTGGACCGACTCACCTTGGACAGATCCCGTTCTTAACTTCCTGAACTATCCCGCGGATCGTCATTTGGAGTCACGTCTTTCTCGGTTATACGTCGGTTTTTCAAAAAAATAAAGAAATCAAGTTTACGTCATTGTTTTACTCCACTTTTCGTTGGTTCGACACAAATACTGGAATCATAAAACAACTAGTAAACCATTAAAAGCAGCAAATATCAAGTAATTGTACAATAAATCTGAATAAAAACATAATAGATTATTAGCCTCCAGCAACCCCCGTGACCCACAATGAGGAAGAAGCAGCTGAAGACGAGACAGTGACATTTTTTTCTGTACTATATTAAAAAATTAAATAAAATTTTAAGTTCTGCGATGGGCTGGCGACATATCCGGAGTGTCTCCCCCGCCTCATGCCCATAAGTCTACTGGGAAAGGCTGCAGCAACCCCCGTGACCCATGAACATGGAACAAGTGGTGGAATAATGAATGTTTAAGCTTGAAATTGATGAGTAAAAACTAAATATCATTGAAAATGCATCCATGAATAAAGTTCCGTACACAACAGGAGGCGAGTTTTTGACTTCACGTCGCGTCTCCGGGAACCGATTAACGACGTAAGCCGAGGTTTACCTGTATAAATATCCACAATTTTGAATCTGGATAAGTTTAGATTCTGGTTTCCCAGTTGGGACGATGATCCGAGCCTGATTCCAAAAAGCTGATTTCCGAGGTTGAAGATCTGTAAAGTTATCCTGAGATAAACCCACGGAGTTCCCAGACCACACCGCTCCTCCCGTCGGGAACGGCCAAATGCTATTTTAACCCACCTATCATTAGAGCGGCGGTATTGTCGTCTCCTCTGCAACCTGACGGAACTAGGAAGCGTCTCTGAACCCGATGTCTCTGATTGGTTCATCGTTGGGTCGGATGATGGGATGGGGATGACGACGGTAGGATGAGGAAGAGGAGAGAAAGAAAACGAATAGATCTGCTTTATGTCTCCGTCTCGCTTCGTGGAGCGGCACAGGAAGTAGAATGACGAGACAGGAAGTCCACATCTGCGGAGGCTTCAGTCTTCTAGAGGGAACCAATCCATGATTGTCGGATGAGAGGTTACCGGGGCAACCAGACGTGCTCATCCTCGACCGCCCACGGCCACGGATTTCCTCTGACCGCTGTCTCGACGACAAGGACGCAAAACGCCGCTCAAAACGCGCCCAAACGCCGCTCGCCTGTTTGTGCATCGTTAACAACATCCCCCATGATGCAATGGGTAATTATGTGGTCCTGATGGACAGGAAGTGCTTTACCTTTGTGTACGTTTGCCTTTAAGAGATGACAGGAAGTCTTAAACGTCTCATCAGCTCCTGATAATTGTCTGGTTTAGCAGATCTTTAAATAAGTGTTAAGGTGTGAATTAGGTGTGTGTGTGTGTGTGTGTGTGTGTGTGTGTGTGTGTGTGTGTGTGTGTACGTCAAAGCTGCAAGAACGTTTACAGCGAGAAAGATTGAAATAAAGAAATGAAAGAAATTAAAGAGAGAAAAAGGAAAGCAGAGGTTAAAGGGGACGGCAGCCTGTCACACTGTGTCACAGTCACTGTGTGTGTGTGTGTGTGTGTGTGTGTGTGAGTGTGTGTGTGTGTGTGTGTGTGTGTGTGCGCGAGGCTGAGGGCAACAGACGGGCAGGAGGGTAATTTGGTTTGGCACAAAGGCAGGGCACCCAGATCTATGCTCTGGGTGCGAAAACACACATGCACACACCTACACACACACACACACACACATGCACACACACAGATGCGCACACACACACACACACACACACACACACACACACACACAGCTTCCTCTCTCTTGCATCGCGGCCTGTTTTCATTACTGTAATCGTATTTTTGCACGCATGAATATTTATTTGTGTGTGTGTGTGTGTGTGTGTGTCCACACACACTTCAGTTTGGACAGTCGACTGCGATGGCCTCACACACACTCCGTCACCCTTCCTCCTCCTCTTCCTGCCCCCCCTGTTCACACCACCAGCAGGGCAAACATCGCCCCGTTTGCACCTCCAACTGCCACCAATTACCCGGCTTTGACACCCGAGCTGTCACCCTGAGGAGGAGGGAGGGGCGGGGGGGGGCACATTCACACCCTCGGCCACACTGTCACAGCCTTACCTGAGAATAGATACAGCTGGATTGGGGGGGGGGGTGTGTGACAATATTTAGTGCAATTATTTGAAATGAAAACAACTCCAGCGGCGTCACGTTTTGTAGCGTGATGATGTCACCCCCCCCTCCAAAAAAAAAAGATATTGGGGGTGGTGGGTGGTGGGGTTGCATCCACAGTGATGTCACACCCAAACATTCGCAGGAGTAGGACGCTCCCCCTCCCTCCCTTCCCCGTTTGCCCCCCCCCCCCTCTTATTCTGACCCCCCCTGTTTGTTAATGAACTGACCTCTCTGGTCCACCTGCTCTCCCCAGCTGGTTGGAGTCGTGTGCCGTAAATACCTGGAGGGGGCCCCGCTGGGCTTTGCTTCACCTCCTCTCTCCTCCACTCCCCTTGTCCCCCTTCACCTCCCCCCCTCCCTCCATGCATGCATCCATCACCCCCCCCCCCCCACGATGTTCTCATCTCCATCATGTCGACGCCTCGTCTCTCCTTCTCTCCATCAGGGCTCAAATAATCATCAGAATCCTTTAATTCCCCATTTACAGGAAGTCTTTTGAGTCTTTCAAAATAAAAGTCCCTTATAAAGCTCTTAATTTGAAATTCCGTCTGTGTTTATAAACTTTTTAAAAAGGCAATTTGATCAATTCCCACCACTTTTCTGTATATTTTAAATTCGCAAAAGAAGTTTCAACGTTCGCTTGGCTCCGATTGGACAACTGCTTTAAAGAGGCGGGGCTTAGAATGTTAGTGTGGATGTGATGAGTAAGAACATAAATACAGGCTTCAGGGAAGCAGAGGCTGATGGGGCCAAACCACAGCGCCGCCAAATTAAAATAAAAAAAATAAAAAATAAAAAAAATAAAACCAGGAAGAAACAACAGAAACCCAGAAGAGCAGCTGGAGGGTAACGTGAGGACACGCCACCAGAAGCACATTCCGGGGGGGGTCACCTTCCAAACGGACGCCAGGAACCATTAAAAAAAACCAAAAAAAAAACAAAGGCTTCAAAAACGTTTAGTGATGTCACAACGGGCTCGCTAGGAGCTGTCCGTCGTTTCTCTGATGTTTTCTTTACGTGGATGAAGTCACAGAGCGAACGGAGCGATCCTATTGGCTGAGAGGGAGAGGGAGAGAGAGAGTGAGTCCCGCCTCGCTAATGAATTCAGTTTTGACTCACGACTGACACAGTTTGGAGACTGCGTGGGAGACCAGTGTGTGTATGAGTGTGTGTGTGTGTGTGTGTGTGTGTGTCACACACACACCACTTCTGACGGCTGTATAGAGTATAAGTACACACTTACATACACACTTTGCAAATAAACATCAGTGTGTGTGTGTGTGTGTGTTGGTGCAGATGTATGATCACTCACACTTACGCTCAACTCCATCCTGCTCGCTCCAGTCCGCTGTGTGTGTGTGTGTGTGTGTGTGTGTGTGTGTGTGTGTGTGTGTGTGTAGCGCTACAGCCGTTGCGCTCGCTGTGCCTTTATGCAAGGCAGGTGAAAGAGGTAAATTGGGCCATTCCATCATGCGATGCGGGGAGGCCAGGCTGACATGCTGATCAGGTGTGCATGCATAATGGCCACCAAAAATAAGCTCTGTTTTGAATAATGCCCCCCCCCCCCCATCCTAAAAAAAAAGGAGTAAAAGAAGAAGAAATGCGGCGTCTCCTCTCGGTCCGGCTGGGATCTCATCCATCTTAACAATGAATGGAAATCAGAGACAGACTGCCACCGACGAGGGCCTCCACAGAGCCCACTTACATCTCTTTCTCCCGCTCCCTTTGTTTCTCCAACTCTCCATCACCCCGGATTCCTTGACCCTTCCTCTCCCTCTCCCCCCGCTCCCTTCTTTCTTTGCCTTTTTTTTTGGATTCCTCCTGCCCTGCTGCAGGTTTTCTTCCTCAGTTGATATATATACATATTTATATAGAGAGAGAAATGGATCTTGTATCGTGTTCGTACAGATGAATAAATAGATGCATTAATGCTAATTTTAGCATGAGCTTTGCTTTATAATTCAATTTTATGCGTAAAATCGTCTCAATTTTGCAGATTTTATAAAACAAAGCCACAAATACATGTATTAATGCCAATTTTAGCAGCTGGATGTAAGGATTTTTGTGTCATAATTCAATTTTATGAATAAAATGATCTCACTTTTGCAGATTTTATAAAATAAAACCACTAGAAACCTCGTCTCTAGGATATTCAGGTGAGGTCCAGCTAATGGGGCATTAGCTCCCAAGCTAAAGGAGGGGAATTAATGCTACGCAGGCCGACTTCTGATGATAGATAACGCGAATAAAAGTCGAAGTTTGCATCTTGTATCTTGTTTGTGCAGATTAGATGAATAAATACATGTTGTAATGCTAATTTTAGCAGCTGGATGTCAGAATTTTTGCTTTATAATTCAATTTTAGGAATAAAATGATCTCAGTTTTGCAGATTTTATAAAATAAAACCACTACAAAACCTCGTCTCAGGTGAGGTCCAGCTAATGCAGAATTAGCTCCAAAGCTAACGGAGGGAAATTAATGCTACGTCGGCCGACTTCTGACGATAGATAACGCAAATTAAGAAGTTCTACACAAATAGATCTCTCCTGCATCTTGTTTGTGCAGATAAAATGAATAAATACAAGTGTTAAGTCAAAGTTTAAGGAGTTCTACACAAATTGCTTACCTTCGGTTGTGTTTTCATCTCTTTACTCTCCATTTCCGAGGCTAAACATGCAGTTTTTCCTAATTTCCCGGCCGTCTCCTCCTCACCTCATCCTGATATCCTCCCTCTCCTGGGTAAAGAAGTGAGCTGGCAGTTTAAGTATTATTCATGGCTTGGACAGAGGGTGAGTTTTACTGCAGGTAGATAAAAAGATATCGTCCTTCTGCTGCTTCCTGCATGCACTATGTACACCGTCGTTAACGCGCGATGTGCTTCTCCGCGGTGAATGGATGAGCAATTAAGATCCTGCAACGGCGCGGTTTTAGCCAAAAGAGTCCAATGTAAGTAGTTTATGTGGTAGAGCTGAGACGTGTTTAAAAAATACACATGTATGTGCATGTGTTTGATGGATGAGTGTATACAAGTAAAAGTCTTCTTATATAGTCTCTTTCAACTATTTGGAGAGTGGACTAATCTCGTTACACTTCCTGTTTTCCTTCTATCTTGTTGCATTTTGTGTCTTTTGGTTCCATCTCTTTTTGGGCTTTGATGTTTTTTTTTTGTTTTCTTATCTTTAATGTCGTCTTGCACGTTTTGGTTTTCCGTTTTCGGGATTCTCCGTCTCGGCTCGGGTTAAGTCGGGATTTTTATCGGAAGTCGTTTCCCCGAGTTTCGTTTCGTGGGATAACTTTGGATCAAACTCCCGTTGTTTTTTTTTTTTTTTTTTTTTGCGTCTCCGTTCTCAAAAACGGAATTTTTGAAATTTTTGACGTGAAGTTTTGTTGTGTTTCGGGTAAAAAAAAAAAAAAAAAGGTAACGAATTTGGGGGGAGTCTTCATTCATTGCTGGATGGAGGAGGAAGATGTAGGGGCAAAAGACCTGATAGAGCCATCAAGACGAGCTACAAAGGGGGGCAGGAAGTCCACTAAGGAAAACTAGGTTACCGGGGGCGACGAAGACGAGTAGGAAGACTAAAAAAAATAATACGGAATAATACGGCACAAAGTGAAGAAGAGGAGAGAAGGAGGACAATGGTGTCGACGCCAGAAGAAAGGCAGGGAAATAAACGAAGAACCAAGCAAGTCACAAGGACAATGGTTGCGAAGGGGAGGGGGGGGGAAGAGGACGGATCGGAGATGAAGTGGTAAAAGATGGAGTGCGGAGAGAGAGCGGAGGGGAGGACAGGAGGGAGGAGGAGGAGGCGTGGACGGGAGGCGGCGGCGGCGGCGGCGGCGGCAGGGCGTGTTTCTACGTGTAAGCGTTTCCTTCAGTTGGTGGTGGTGGTGGTGGGGGGGGGGGGTGATTGAGCACCTCTGCCCTGAACTCTGGGTAATGAGCGGAGAGAAAAAGGGACAACTTCTGCCCCGGAAACTTCTGGAATTATTTAGAGGCTTATGGTTGTGAGGAGAAAAATTACAATATGCACAATCCACCTTCTCAATACCGGATGAAAAATAATGAAATTCTTTGTGACAGCCCCTCCAACCTCTAGCTGTATAATGATTCCTCACCCACCCCCCCCCTCCCCCAGGATGCCCCCCCCCTCCACCAACCTCGCCCTGTAGTATCCGCGTACATCTGTTTTGCATGAGATGCATAAAATGACAGGACTTAGACAGCCACTGCATCTCGTGACAAAGATTACTGTCAGCCACCTTCGCCAGTTAATACATCATTGCCACTGGTCCATTCCCTGCCTCTTGTCTCCTAGCGACAGCCTATCCCTCGGCTGGGCCCGGGCCATGTGACGAACGCCCCCCAAAACACACACACACACACACACACACGCGGCGACATACCTCCCCTCCGCTAATCTTCACCCTACCTTTTTTTTTTTTTATATTACAAGAAAAAGATAACGAAGAAGAAGAAGAAGAAGAAGAAGAAGAAGAAGAAGAAGAAGAAGAAGTGCTATTTTTTTTCCCCGACTTTACATTTTTATTGTATTACCATAAAATATTGGCGGGGGCGCCGCATCCACATTCATATCTGAGGAATTTGATTTTCGCTGCTGATTATAGCTGCGTTTAGACCTGTTAATCTGCAGATGCATGAAGGGAGGAGAAGAAAGTGTGTGTGTGTGGGGGGGGGGGGCGGAAGAGGTTGGGAATAATATTTGCTTTTGGATATTAGTTTTTTGTTTTTTTTTTAACCCATATTAGACACAGGACACGGAAACTTTTAAATGGTGCGTGCCAGCAGGGGTGGAAGAGGCAGCGGAGGAGTGTGGAAAATAGGCTCTTAACATGCAAATGGCATTCTGGGTTATCTGATGGTCTGCTGGTTAAAAAATGGCTGTTTTGGTTTGGTAGGTTTGGCCAGGCGGTTCCAGGCGGTCTTCTGGTTTTGGGGTTGGTTTTAAATGAAAAGCTGCTTTTGTTTCCGGTGGAAGAGAAACAGAAATGGAACAAAAAAAAAAAAACAAAAAAACAAAAAACGACGCCTATGATGTGGCCTAATTGTGGCTATGCTAATGAGCTAAGGGTTAGCCGTTAAGCTGTGAAAACAAACCTACACCCTTTTGGGTTTGTTGTGAGGAGCAAAGGGCGTAGCTTCAAAACCATATTTCGATTTTTATTTATATGATTTTTATATCTGTTAGATAAAATTTGTCAAAAATATCATCTGATGTTTTATTCTCTCAATTTATTTTCATGCTACGCCCTCAGGCGTCCTCTTTACGGCCCAGAAAAGTTCCAACGGTGACCCGAATGTCGCCTGAAAGTCTAAACCCAGGGTTAAAAAAAAGTCCGACGTTTGAAAAGTTTGCGACCGCGTGACGACGAGCAGCTGCGTTCGGAGAAACCGCCGCGTAAATTTAGTATTCTGAGAAGGTTCCACCTCGTTTGAACGATTGACCCGGGCGAAGTCAAACGATCTGGGTCGTCGGATTCGTCGGATGTTGTCGCGGTCATTCTATGAAGCGTCCGAGCTAATACCCTCAAACATACATTCATTTATTCATTTTCTGCACCGCTATTTGCGCTTTCGTTGGTCTCGGGGGTTGCTGGAGTCCATCTCAACCCCCTCAAAACGTCTCTCAGCAACAACTTCCTGTTTGGTCGCCGCTGTCGTCCTCCTCCTGCAAGAACTTTGAAATCGTTCTTTCGTTCCCAAACTCGGCTTCAAACCGTCCCGCCGCCGCTTCGACGGATCAATCCTCCACCTGTGATCCCCGCCAGCCGGTTCTACCTGCGGGTAGACGATCACGACGAGGGGAAGGCGAGCCGTCTTTTATTCCCCCTCCGTCCTTGTTCGCCGTCCCTTTGTCTCCGCTCTCAATCGCTTTGGATTTACTCGTGTTTATTGACTCACGCTGCTTCCCTCTTGTCATTATTTCTACTTTTTCCTCCTCTTATCCCCGTCTCTTTCATTCCCGACTCCCCCCCCCGCCCTCTTTTACCTCCCTTCCTCCGCTGACATTGTAATGTTACTGCACATGACTTTATCTCGCCTGAAAAGGTGAAGCCATGAATGATCTCTCCAATTTAAAAGCACTCAACCCTCACGCCGCCTGAAATGAATATTTTGCATATATTCATGCAACAATGATTCAATTTGAGGATATTATTTTGCAAACAGTGGCTGAATTCTCTGCAGCATTAATAACTGAGTGGCGGGCCGATATCACCGGGATGAGAAATGTATTTATTCTGACATGTTTAGAATCAACCGGTGCGATTAATTAAAAAGCAAACAATAAAGACCGCGTGGCGACAAAGGGCGGAGTCTAAAGGAAGCTTCATTGATTGTTTATTTACGTTGTTTTTCAGAGGAGAATTCACCAAACGCTAAAAATACACCAATGGTGTATTAATAATCCCGCTGTGAACGAACCCCGGTTGAGATTTGGTTAAAAAAAAAACACAAAAACCCTCCGCCGTCTGTGACGGGAGGAGTTTGGAACACAATTAGCGTCTGGGCTAATTCACGTTTGGGGGGGGGGGGGGGGGGAAGCGGGAAAACTTGCGTGATCCCGCCTCCTTCACGGAAACAAGAAGTCAGGTTTAAAGGAAATGGAGAAAAGTTGTGGTAAAGAAATGCTGGGCTACAACTTCACATTCTTTACTCAACGGGTCAGCCTGATCACCTTCCCGAGTATCACTACGCCTCGAAAACACCAAATGTGCACGCCCCCCCGAGAAGTAGTCCCAGATTAAAACTCAAATATTACGACAAACATTCCTCCACCCCGCGTTCAAACGGGTAGGTAATATACCGTACAGTTATTTAAGGTGTTTGTTGCGTGTGAACCAGAGGTCAAAGTTCAATAAGTTCCCAGAAGGGAAGATCACATGGAGAGGACGGCCGATGAGGTGAGAGAGGAAATTATCCGCTCATTACTACATTATTTTATCTTTTTTTTGCAGGAGAACATTCTAATCCATCCCTCAACTGAAAGCAGGAAGACAGCAGGCTTTGTACTCCTGTGTGTGTGTGTGTGTGTGTGTGTGTGTGTGTGTGTGTGGGGGGGGGGGGGGGGCTTTACAGAAGTTCTCTCAGTATGAATCAGTTTCCTGTGTCATTAGTCTAGATCCACTCTAATGATGGTCCCACTGGAGCGCCACTTCACACACACACACACACACACACACACACACACACACACACACACACACACACACACACACACTCCGCTGAGTGCGGCGGCTACGAGAGGCTGCGGTTGCATACGCGAGCATATGTATGTAAATTCCATCATTTACGGCATTATCTGGAGGAGGTATTGTCTCTCCAGCGTTAATGTATGACTGCCAGGGAAACATGAAAGCGAGGGAGAGAGAGAGAGAGAGAGAGAGAGAGAGAGAGAGAGAGAGAGAGAGAGAGAGAGAGAGAGAGAGAGAGAGAGATCCGATAGCTGTAATATAATGACAGCTCCTGCAAGCGGGAGAAGAAACATGGTGGCAAATGAGAAAGAGAATTAGAAAGGAGAAAGGTGAGGAATGGTGAGGGAGGGGGCCATCAGGATGGGGGTGGGGGTGGGGTAGGCCTGGACTCATGTGAGACCAGGGGGCGCTGGTTTTTAACACCAGTGTGTCCAGTTTGAGATGGAAGGAGAGGACGATGTTGGGTTTAGGGAAGGAACCGGGATGTGTGGACAAAGGAATGCTGGGAGAATCTATTTGTGAGCACATGTAGAAGTGCGTGTGTGTGTGTGTGTGTGTGTGTGTGTGTGTGTGTGTGTGTGTGTGTGTCAGTGAAAAGAGAGGCATCATCTGGCTTGGAGAAATAGCCAGGTGGTGGAATATGACCAGCTCAGCCTTTTGGAACATCCTGAGGAGAGTCACAGAAATACACTCCGGTCCGGATCAACGTGTAGCGCGGCGGCGGCGGCGGAGATCACGGGACCACGGCGAAGGTGCCCACGTGGACAGGAGGCGATGAGGTGTCGCTATGGCAATGGAAATGTGGTTTTTTTTTGCTATCTTTACAGAACAAGATGAGATTGGCGTGATTATAAAGGGCGCTATAGGGCTAGCGCGTCAACGCCCTTAGCTTAGTGAGTTTTCCTCAAGTCCCTCCCCCACTTGCCCTTTCCCCATTTATCCCCCCAAAAATCCCAAATCCCAAAAATCGTAAAGTAAAAGTAAAGTCAAACTAAATCTGTGTTTTACGAGTTAAACTCGAGCTAAACGTCCTACCAGAGGCGCTAACTTTAGCTCCTAGACATAAAGCTAACACCGACACTGCAAACACAAAAAACGAAGACCACAACTTTAAACAAACACGTTGATCACATGACCAAACCTTTCTACTCGATGCGAGGAAGCGTCGTTTGCTTCGAACGTAGTGGCTCCTGGTTCTCGCTGCGTTTTAGCTTACTGGTCGACTGTCATTCATGCTAACAGTATAAATACGGGACGCAGCTCCGTGGAAGGGATCTTAAAATCACTCCACCTGGTACCTTAGTGACAAAATAAATAAACGGAGTCGCGGGAGTGGAACGGGTTCGTCTTCCCTCTCTTCCGATGGCGGCCTAATAAGGCTCAATTACGCCGAGGTTCTTTCTTTCATTAAGCCGCCGACCGCCGCTTCTATTTTGCGCACTTCTTAATAAATACTAACGCAGAGGAATAACCGCAGCTTGGGCTTACTTATGAACCAGTTAATAATCGGCCGTCGCCGCCACTGTGATGAAAACAGCCTCCTCAGCAGCCTGTCTAGTCGCCACGCAAACACAAACACACAATGGAGTGTGGAGGAAAGAGGCAACTAGCGCTCTAGTTAGCCTCTGAGACACTGCTCGGGTGAACGACAAGCGCCGGCAATTAGCGCATCCGTGGCGCCGCGGTAACCCTATACATCTTTGTCTGTTCCAATCACAAGGAGACGCCACTCAAGGTAAGAATTGGGGCGGAGGACGCCATCAATTTCCCTTAACCCGCGTTTACACCGCTCCGTGTAGGTGAACGTGTGATGAATCGTTTTTGTCAGCCTATTAAAAGTGGAGATGGGTGCGTTAATGCCAAAGTTTGGCGCGTACCTGTTGGGTCTAGTGTTTGTTTTGGCGCCTATAGGTGTTGGAAGAAAACACGCCCTCGCTATTTATGCCCCTTCTCACTTCCCCCTTCGATGATAGTCTCTGATATCGAACGCAAATTACACTCCGTGCCACAAAACACTTTCAGCTCGCCTCTGTCCGCAACACTATTGGCGCCCCAACCCGACAGCTCAGTCCCGCAGAACCGAGACACTGTCATTGGGAATCAGATAGACAGGCTCTCTTTATGGCGGTCTTTACGACTCCGACTGAAATAACGGTATTCCCTGGTGGGAGATAGAGAAGTGCTGGGAATATCACTGTATGCATTCACTACGGCGGCAGAGGAGGGACAACACATGTACGATGAAAGATACCCCGTACCGCCAACCAGGAGATCGCCCACCCTTCCTTGAGGTGTGTTTCATCCGTCCATCCCCGCCATCTCGAGCTTCGACGGCCTCGAGGTCGTCCCGCCCGAGGGACGATCGCACCCTTTCCTAGACACACACACACACCTCTCCCTCATCCCCGCGCTTTCATTCGCCCCCGCCTCGGCTAATTTGCATAATACACTTCTGACACCTTTACTTTATTCATCAATCACACGCAGGCGGCTACTCCAGGTCCGGGTGCTTTTTTTTGTCTGAGCTTGTCTGCGGCGGCGTAAGGCGAAGCACAAAAGATTAATTTCACAGCTTTTCCCTTTTCTCCCTCTACCCATCTTTCTTCCTTCCTTTCTTCCTCTTTCGTTTTTACCGATGACGGCAGTAGGACAACAAAAACAACAATGCAAGCTTTTTCTTCCCCCACCTCCTCCTCGTCTCCTTCCTCCTCAACTCCAGCAGGTCGTATTCTGAGATACCTCCTGAAAGTGTCTTCCTCTTTTTTCTCCCTTTACCCCCCTCCCATCGTCTGTCTTGTTCACCCTCTTCCTCCTCTGAACCTCCACCATCTGCTTGCTGTTATTTTGTCTTTTATCTTCCTCATCCCTCCATACTCCACCCGGGCCCCACCAGGAACAGATTCCCCGTCAGTCCTTCCTGCTCTCCTCCACCTGTCCAACGCGGACTTTCCTCCTTTTTTTTTTTACATCTTCAAATTTAAATCCCTGTTTCCTGCGCTCTGTGGGTGTGGGTTTGAAGTTTTCAAACTCGTGAAAGGAGAAAATAATCTATCATCCTGTGTGATTAAAACGGTAAACACAGTGTGTAGTTGCCTTCGTCGTTATCGGCCCGCGAGCGTGCCTCACATTTCAATTACCTGAAATTAATGAAATAGGGCTTGAAAATCTCACGCTTGTTCGGCAATGGAGATGAGAGGGCAACTGTCGCTCAGATATCAATTTTGAACAGATGGGTTGCCATGAGGGGCCATATCTCACTTTCAATTAAAAATCCAAAACAGTCATTGTCTTAGCCATCATTTAAAAACACACAGATGGGTTCTGTTTGCGTCCCATCAGCCTGAGCCTTTCTCTTTGCTTTCTTTTTTTTTTTTTTGTAGAACCGGTAAAGTTGTCCACCAATGGATGGTTGTGTTGTACTGGGTGGCTCCCAGTTAAGAGTGGTTAAAACAAAAAAAAAACCTGGGTAAAATCCAGGTGAGAGGGGTGAGAGGTGGACTCCCGAGACCCCCTTCTATCTTTGCCCTTGCCCGTTGCCCCCTCAACCCCCCCCACCCCCCCGCCTCACGCTGTGTGGCATCTGAACCCAGCCAACGGGATAATTAGCCCCACAGGCCAGTTTAGCAGGATGGAAAACAGACC
Source organism: Antennarius maculatus (assembly GCA_013358685.1). Classification (NCBI taxonomy): domain Eukaryota; kingdom Metazoa; phylum Chordata; class Actinopteri; order Lophiiformes; family Antennariidae; genus Antennarius; species Antennarius maculatus. Next base: position 20,430,745 of record CM023616.1, read on the forward strand.
CAGTCTTCTGCACCAGATAGCAGCAGAACTGTTTTGGCATCAACATTGCTTCTTGACCCCTCGCTTAATACCTCCTCTCTGCCACCCACCCACACACACACACACACACACATCCCACCCCCCCAATGTGTGTTTGTGTGAGTCCAGACATGATCTTATAGCCCCTGATAAATGGTGAAAACTTTTATGGGGACAAGGTAATTTTCGGACCTTGTGTCAAAAATTATTATTTTGACTGAAATGTGTTCTGGACTGACGCTGGTCAGAGTCGACGGCGACTCCGCCCAGGATCCCCAGGATGAAAAACAGGTCGCCGGAAAGGCGACCCATTTTCAGGCGGGAGAACTCGCACCTGAAATGACTGGAATGACTGCCAAACTCCTGGAAGTGTTTCTCCTTAGGGAAAACCGAGCTGTGGGCAGTTTGCCCGACGTGTTGTTTCTTTTGTGTCACACTGTTTGTGTCGTACCTTTAGTGTCGTACCTTTAGTTTCGTACTTTTTGTGTCGTACCTTAACTGTTGTACCTTTAGTGTCGTACCTTTAGTGTTGTACTTTTTGTGTCGTACCTTTAGTGTCGTACCTTTAGTGTCGTACCTTAGTGTCTTAACCTTAGTGTCGTACCCTTAGTGTTGTACCTTTTGTGTTGTACCCTTAGTGTTGTACCTTTTGTGTTCTACCCTTAGTGTCATACCCTTGGTGTCGTACCTTAAGTGTCGTACCTTTGGTGTCGTACCTTTAGTGTCATACCTTGTGTGTCGTACCTTGTGTGTCGTACCTTTTGTGTCGTACTTTTTGTGTCGTACCATTTGTCTTGTACCTTATGTCATATGTTTTATGTCGTACCTTTTATGTTCTATCTTATGTCGTACCTTTTATGTTCTATCTTATGTTGTACCTTTTGTGTCGTATCTTGTCTTGTACCTTTGGTGTGGTACCTTTTGTGTCGTACGTTGTGTCGTACCTTTAGTGTCGTACGTTGTGTCTTACCTTTTGTGTCGTACCGTTTGTGTCGTACCAATCATTTGTTTGGCTCAAGATGTGTTTGACTTTCAGATTGTCAACTTATTTGTTGAACTGAGGAGGAAGTCCTTGTCAGGTGGCTTCTTCTTATTATTATTATTAGCTTATTATCACCTCCATCAAGAAGGTGATGTTTTCATCGCCTTTTGTCTGTCTGTTTGATTGGTCGTTAGTTTTTAATAGATTTCGCTGGAGAGACGTGGCCTTGGGACGGGAACGAGGCGATTAGACGCGGAGGCGAACCCGCCAGCGTTATCAGCAGGAAGTTTTTTATTTCTGTGCAAAAACAGCAAAACAACAAAACAAACTCTCAAAGTGTCCTGAGAGAAACAATTTAAATATGTTTTAAATCGTGTTTGTGTTTATTTTTCTTTTATGAGTCATCTTTAGAGCATCGATTGAGAGTCTCACCAGGAAGTCACGGTTTTGTTTCTTCCGTCAGAAAGATGACCGGAAAACTTGCGGACAGATTTTTTCCTGGAGGATGATCCGAACGAACCCGAACCTCAAATTTTAGAGTCACAGAAAACATGTTAAAGTGAGACGAATATTAAATAATAAAGATTTTATCTAAGTGTTGCTTTTTTGTGATCGATTAGCGACGCCAGTTTTCCCGGTCAGGCATTCCCTTGATTGGGGTCGAACGGGAAAATGTGGGAATTTAAGGTGGCGTTTTTGGATCTCCTTGATGCTCCCGTTTTATCCCAAGGACTTTCCCACTTTTCCCCAAGCAGGTGTTTGGAAGTCTGGGCTGACACCCCCGACGCCGCCGCCGCACTCATTCTTTCCCCATCACTCGTTCCCTCCCCTCCATTTCTCCCTGAAGAAAATTAACACTCGCCTCCCACCCCAGGTGGCGGTGGGAGGGGCAGCGGGAATGGAGAGGCGGGGAGGGCGGAGGAGTGTCGAGAGCCTGATTTATCTGAGCCTGTCAGGCCTTAGGAGGCCTCGGCGGGTGTTTATGTGTGTCTGGAAGTTGAAGGGGGGGTGGGCTTTGGTGTATTTACAGGGGGGGGTGCAGAAAGAGAAGTGTCTATCCCACCTTGGCCCCTGGGTTGGCACAGCGGAAGCACCTCGCCGTCTCATTAGGACGTGTGTGTGTCTGTGTGAGTGTGTGTTGGGGGGTGGGGGTGGAGGCAGGGATTGGGTTGGGGGGGTGGGGGTGCAGTGTGACAGTTCAAAGTGACATTCTCACTTCCATCTTTTCCTCCCGTCCTCCTCCTCCCTTTAACACACACACACGGAGAAGGGAAAAGGTGTCAACATGTGACATCCGTCTGATGCCTATTGTATTAGATATGGTAAAGTTGTAAAATCAACACACACACACACACACACACACACACACACACACACACACACACACACACACGCCTCATTGGTTTGTTTGATTCAGAAGCTTTAAAGTGTATTAAAGCACACTCGACGTGCTTTAATACACTTAAGAAAAAAACATCATCGTCTGCATAGAATCGAAATTTTAAAGAATGCAAAAGTTCTCCCATGATGCCTTGCATAAATGAAAGTCACAATTTCATCTTCACCTTCAATTTTTAACCTTTTAACAAAAACGGATCCAAACGACACGTTAACACTTAAGCCACCGTCTATATTTTAACGTACGTACGCCGACTTCCTTCCCGCCGACCCGACGAGCGCCAACCGTTCACCGCGGGGGCGACTTCCTTCCATTATCATGCGCCGCCGCAGCTCCTCTGAGGTTGGAGATAAACTCCCACAACGTACGTGACGGCGTTTGCGTCGTCCTGATAAAGACAGAGAGTAATGAGGCGACATGGACGGAAGTGGCGCCGAACATGAGGGGGAAATAAACGCAAGTGAATTATATGCACACGTGTCAATGAACACTTGTAACGTACGTCTTTTCCGTTCCAAAGCCTCCGGAGGTTTCTGTTCACAAAAACCGCTGATATTGGATGATTTTGGAGCCTGAAGGTGTTAATTATTACATATTAATTACTAATAGACTGTGCAGTTACCTCACTGAACATGCAGCCGAGTCGTTTTTGAGCTAACTAGCTCTTATGGAAGTTTTCATGCTGCACAACAAGCAGCTTGAACTCCACACCTCCTCGTTTAAAGGGCACCCTGCTCCTTATGTCGGCAGTAAATGTTGGCACTGGCCATAAATTGTGAGGCGTGGAATCATTTACGATAAATTTAATTCCGGGATAATGTGCTGAGACCCGGGCCGTCCTCAGATCCCTGACAGTAAAACGAAAAGGAATGGTCCCCGGGACCGCATGTCGGCCACTCCCAACATGGGTCACGGGCATGTAATTCTAAAAACGTACGGCAACTCGGAAGCTCCAATTCCAATCCTGTTGATGTTATTTAATTTTAGATTTCAGCTACAAGCAAACCTTGGTTTGCAAATGCTTTAAGACATCGAACAAATCGGAATTCGGAATCCCAAAAAATTCGGATTTTTTTTTTTTTGTCGTAGAAGCCGAACAAAATTTGATAGTCGAACGCGAAACAAACGCAGTTAACATCCGTCCTCCTCCTCCTCTCCCTCCCCAACGTTCACGTCTGCCAACTGCTCACCACCACAAAGGTAAAAATTCATATCTTTAGTGTTTTTATGCTTTATCTGTAATGTGCTTTTTATTTTAGTGTATTCAATAATTTTTCACTTCATTCGCGTTCCTTGGCCGGTGGTACGAGTTACGGTACCGTAAACTTCTGTCCAAAAGACGACGGTAACTCGTACCTTAGAATAACCTGATTACCTCCATGTTTTTCTTTTTCTTTCTTTCTCTTTCTTTCTTTCTCGTGTTTGCTTCTTTCTTTTACATTTCTTTGATATGTTTCATTACTATACAATTTGATATACAAATGACATTATGAAATTACATATAGTACACGGATATAGTGGCAGAAGGTAGTTTTCTAGCATCTTGGAATGGATTAAGACTATTTACATTATTTGTAATGGGGAAAAATGTATTTGGAATTCGAACAAATCGCTATTCGAACAGCCTTCAGGAACGAATTGTGGTCGGAAACCGAGGTTTGTCTGTACTTAATTAAACTCATCAGAAATTTGCACCCAAATTTTCTCGTATTTCAAAAACTAGCTCAAAAAAATTTGCATTTTTCACAATTTTTTAACCAAATTCTTGATTTCAATCATAATAAGAAACCAACTAATCTGATGATGAAGATCTTTCCGATATTATTTTCATTCGTGGGGAATATTTTTACATCTTTGAATCTGCAAGCTCTTCTTTTTCCGCCGCGGTTGTTAAGTCGACGTCTCCGGTTTTTTTGGGCCTAGCGATTGTTGCCTCGCATTAGCATAGAGGATTTATTTCACTTAACTCATTAAAACTAATAAGCACACAAATTACCATGCACGTAGCCGAGACAATATTCATATAAAAAAAAAAAACCCGGAGCTGTCATATTGTCCTGAGCGCGTGCCAAGATCTGGGCGCTGACCATGTGGTCCCGGATTATAATAAGAAGCGTTCTCTGAAGGAGGCAGCTCCATTTACTTTTTTTTTTTTTTTTTTTTTTTTTTTTTTACAGCTAGAGCTGCTTACTAATTGGACAAACTTAATTACTTGTTTCTGAGGAAATAGGCATCGCTTTAATTCGTCATAATCATATATCTCATTATTTTTAAATACCCTTTGCACATGTGCAGTCAATTACAGGAAAGAGTCGGAAAACCATTCCGGGAAGCATATCGATGAGGAAAACTGTGGGAAATGTCTCTTTCTTTTTGATTTTTTTTTTTTTTTGTTTTGTTTTTTTTTACCTGACAGGGAGCAACAATGAAAAGACGCGGACTAGCGATAGCATCAGTGGCGGGCCGTGCATTTCAACCGTAGGCCTTCAGTGATGTCATATTTATTCCTACCTAAAATACGCATCATAATATCAGTATAACATCAGTATGACAGCGTTTGAGAATCCACACATATACATTGCATCACCCTTAATAAAGGCTAATCAAGCAACACTTAATTTCCTGCGAGTCTGCGAGCTGATTGGTCCACACTGAACAGGCTGCGTCCATTCATTAAAGCAGGCAGAACCATCACTGTGGATTCTGAAGGTCTGGCAGATTTCATGGAACCTGACAGCGTTAGCTAGCTGAAATATGATTGGATAAAAAGTTTAATGCAACTTTTTAAATGGGAAAAAACCTTTTTTTTTTAAATAAAAATAAATAATATTACAATTTTTAAAACAAATTTAAAAAAATTATGAATAAGTGTGTTTTACTGAGAACGGCCCGCCACTGGATAGCATAAATTAGCCAGAAAACGTCTCTTCTCGCTTCTGATTCCTTCTTCTTCCTCCCTCTGTCACTTGCAATCCGGCTCTTCCTCTCCCTTTTTCCCCACGCCTGATCTGTCGTTCTCTCTTTTAAAGATGGGCAGAGTGTCACACAAGAAGAGAGGAGGAGAGGAAGCGAGGGAGGAAGAGGAGGAGGTATGGTGGTGGTGGTGGTGGTGGGGGGGTATGCTCTATGTAAAGCAGGGCCTCGCTAGCCGGAGTCGGCAGCCTGAGATGAGGTGTCAGCATTGCACGGGTGCACTGATGTATGAATGCGGCGAAATCAAACGCGTCACTCGACAGACAGGAGGGGGTTGGAAAGGTGAAACCAGCTTGCAGAGAGAGAGAGAGAGCAGCTGTACATCGGCGTCAAGGTGCTAGCATCCCCACCCCCCCCACCCCTCCATCACTCCGTCTTTTTTATTTATTTTTTTTTTTTTAAATGTATTTGCCTGTATTTCTTCATCTGTAAGTTGTTTTTTTTTTTTTTTTTTTTTTGTTGGGGGGGTGAGGCCATAATAAGGTAGAACGGTCACAAAGAAATAAAGACGCGGGGAGGAGGCGCGGATACTCAGGAAATATTAGCATATCCCTGAGGAATACCAACTAAATTGATACCGAATGAACCCTCCTCCCCCTTTACAGCGCCTCCTTTCTTCCCCCCCCCCCACCCACCCCACCCCCAGACCTCTCTGGAGGTGTCGCGGCGTCTTATTCATTAATATGTGCAAATCCTTGTTTTCGTCAACACGGCGGACGGCGGCCGACCTCCTGACCCCCACGAACTCCGGTTGGAGAGACGATGGAGCTGCAGAGGAGGAAGAGGAGGAGGAAGAGGAAAGAGGAAGGGAGGGGAAAAGACAGGAAGTGGGAAAAGAGAGGAGTTTAGCGCGTTAGCTCGGAGGTGGAATTCACACGGTAGGAGGCTAGAAGCTGGGAGGAGGAAGTGTGAAACAGGAAGTATATTTTCATCGTAATGTTTGCTTTGCGTCGTCGTCGTAGGAACAGAAAACTCTGAAAGTAAAACTGAAAACTTCTAAGACAAAAAAAACAACAACAGATTTTATGTTTCCTGAGAAAAATTGTGGTTTTCTGAACTGACAGGAACATTGTCTCAAAATTCAGATTAAAAAAAAAAATAGAGGGATATACTTCATTTATCCCAAACTGGGAAATTGAGAGTTTAAATTTAGAGTGAAATACAGTTAATGCGTTCCAGGAAACACCAGCAAACAACAAAATTACGCGATATAGCGACATTTTATTATTATTGACGGTAATTTAAACGTTTATGAACCCTCCCCATACTGATATTAAACCACCTTATATCCGTATTACCTTTTCCCACACTCTGATAGAATGTTTAATTTTTTTAAAATTTTTTGATTTTATGCACTGTTATAATCCCCGAAGGGAGATTAAGAACGTACATTCTAGTTTTTAATACACGGAAGTCCGCTGCGTTCCGTGACCTCGGAATGCCAGATGCTGTCAGCCAATAGAATGCGCGTACGGTATCACATGACTACCTACTAAAAATCCGCGATGCAGTGAAGCCGTGCATCTTGAAGCGCGAATTACCGTGCGTAAACTGAAAAAATAGATTCGGAGTCTTTAAATTGACAAGAAAATTATCTTTTGTAATATTAATCTTAATTTTCATCTTAATCTTAATTTCCCTTCGGATATTATTAAAGTATATAAAACCGTAAATCTTAATAAATAAATTAATAAATAAAATATACATTTCATTTATTAATCATTTTCTGTTGATTATGATTCCTCCGCGCAAAGAAAACTTGTTTCGCGTACGTAAGCTAAAAAACGGATCAAACGCCATTTTCTGAACATCTTGTAACTTCCTTAGCGAGGCTAACGTAGCCTAAGCTAACGACTCATCAACAACCGCTCCCTTACGACGGCTCCGACCGGTTAATACCACAGGGACGTGCGTAGTACCTCACAATATTACCTAATAAGTATCCTCTAATAAGAATCCCACAACGACGTTGGCGTGATAGCGCTAGCGTGACGCTAAATGGGACCGTTCCGTGTCTGCTTATCGCCAGAATTAACTGATCTCACAGTAAATCAAGCTGCGCTGTCCTTAAGTGCTCTTTCGGAGGTATTTAAGATGACTCATCCCTTTTAAGTGCACATAAGTGGAAACAGGCGCATCTACATTTGAAACCACTTAGTTGAAACAATATAAAAAAGGCTGCAATTTGCACTGTTGGAATTAAGTCGTTCTGACTTAATATGAGGTTCTGAGTTTTCTCTTAATTTTCCGTAGGCCTACCGGAATACTCTGACATACGCTGGACACATTAAATTATTGGATCTCCGGGAAAAAAAAAAAAAAAAAAAAAAAAAAAATCAATTAATGGCTTAGGCAATAAGCAATAAGCTGCAGCTGCACTGACAAGCCGGAATAGAACTCCTGTGACACTAATACACGCTATATTATTTGAATAAGCACTGAAGGCTTACGCCATTTATTTTATTACATGAACGACAAATTGATTCTAACGGGAGGGTGGGATGTAAAGGCTTCAGATGGACCCGTTTTACTATAATTACAGTCCGAATACAAACGACCCCGATCCAAAAAGAGCCGAAGGAATATCTTTACGGGGTATCGCCGGCGCTGAAGCCGACCTTCCGCGAGCGTCGGATGCAGCTGGTATCAAACTAAACGGAAGGCGTCATCGGCGTATCTAGATTTGCAGTCGCTCACATTAAACCCATGTTGTATTGCAAACAGCTCCTCCATTACCAAAGATGCCCTCCTGCGAACTCGCCGCTGAGCGCGTTGCAATCCACCCGGGACGTGGAGGGATGCACCGACGTTAAGATTTCATTTAGATTTCATTCATGTTTTAAAATATCTCTTGCACAGGGGAGGCTTGCAGGGGAATATATATTCCATGAATGGGAAATGTTGGGGATGCGTGAGGGTTTTTTTTTTTTTTTTTTTTTTGCGTGGACGTTGCGGTTTTTCAATTTCCAGAGGTGTCAGCCGGACCTGAGGATGCCTGGAAGCCGATGCATCAGCTGAGCCGCCGGATCTATTGTGAGTCCTCACTTCATACACAGATAACAGGAAATACACAAGCACAAATTCACTCTATTGTCATCGGCAGCGGCCAACTCTCTGATTATATTCTTGAACAGCCTGGTTAACTTGTTTTGCTCTCTGTCCGAGACAGCCAGACACACAAAAACCATGCAGATACGCTTTATGCATGCACACACACACCTGCCATATTGTTCTCTCTGCAGAAGCATCAACACACTCTCTAAAGCACACCTGTGGGCGAATGCATGAAGTTTTTATTTCCGTGTTTTTGTGCAACGGAATGAAAAGAAACTGTAAAACTTGACGTGTTTACGCGGTGTTTTTTTTTTTTTTTTTTTTTTTTTTTAAGCAGCTTCTCCTTGTTTTTGCAGACTTCCTGTTTTTCATTACTCCTCCTCTCCTCCTGACCTTACAAGGCAAGCACATATGTCTCCCACAAAAAAAAAAAACGATAAGCAGGTAATAGATAATGACTGTCGTGGCGACCCCGACGAGGAGTTGTTGTAAAGCGGGTGTCGTTTTAATAACATGCGCCGGTGGGAACGTGGGAAGAGGCGGCGTTCCCGGGATGAGCCGGGAGCCCTGGTGGTCTAATGGCTAATGCTCCTTTATGAAGTGACTTATGAGGTGCTCTTACACCAGGACCCCCCCCCCCCGCCGCCTCAAACGCTGTTGGGTGTTAGCAGCCCGGATCTGGCTTTATTGTGTTTTAAATATGAGTTCCATTTTTGATGTGATCCTCCTTATATTCCAACACGCCTGACGCGTGGGGAGAGTTTTGTCAGACAAGGGGGAAATCAGGACATTTTTAAACTTATTTATTTTCATTTAATGATGTCTGCTGGCCTGAAGACTCGTATTATTATTAAGTGGAGTTTAGCTGAGCTGTCGCTCCTCGGCTACATCCTCCATATGTGTGAGTCTTTTATTACACCCGTTATTTTAAAAGTGAGAGTCGTTCATTTAAGTTCAAGTAAAGAAATCTCATACGGTACGGGAGCTAAATTAAATATGTATATAAGCAGGAGTGTGACAACATGAACACAATGTAGTATAAGCTCTTAAATGTGTATTTTTCCAACAAATTTAGTAAATACTCAAATTACGAGATGTTTTCTTTAAAGTGCACCATCTGCCGCAGTGCCATTCTTAAATAGTGACGTCTCGGAATCAAATATTTTTAGAAATGCCCAAGGAACTTAAGGTCAAAGGTCAAACCTCGATGTTGGTGATCTTTTGGCCCCTTGTTGTTGTCTGGTTGGGCTCGGGAACACATCCAGAAAACACAGTTCAAATCCCAGAGAACAGATGTCGACATGTAACCCACAATTCAAGACAAAGCTGTGTCATGCTAAGAAGAACCCGGTCCAGAGAGACCGCCACCGCCGCCGCCGTCTCCGGGCCAGAGCTCATTTAGCGTGGTCTGAGGCAAAATGGAAAACGGTTCCGTGGTCAGATGAGACTCAACTCAACTAAATTCTTTGTGGGGAACCATGGACGCCGTTCCCCCGCGGTCTGAAGAGGAGACGGATCATCCAGTTTACCGGCGGACAGTCTCGAAAACCATCGCTGATGGTATGGCGTTCCGTTTCGTTGGGTTCTGTTGGGTTCCGTCAATCCTGGAAAGGTCACTGAGGTTTGATGGCGGCGTACGTTGGGGGTGGAGGTGAGTAACGGTCATCAAACGCGGAGTTGTTTTAGTTTGAGTCCTCATTGGACGGCACTTTGACAATAAGAAGAATCAACAGGCGACGCCGACGGGTTATCGCTCGTGACCGATGGCGTTCTCGACTGCAGCTGTGCCGCACGCCTTCTCCAGAACGCTTCCTTTCGATGTGCATCACATGCCCTTCTAATACACAAGGCCGCAACTTAAGGGCCTGGTTACGGTGGGAAAGGGTTTTATGAGTTTACGGGATGCTGTTTTTATGAGCAGCTGAGGAGAAATAATGGGGTCGAGAGTCTCCCTCCTTCGTCCTTCCTTCGCTCCATCCCTCTCTTCCACTCCCCAGGCCTCCCCTATTACCTGCCGGCAGGAAGACTCAGGAGTATCGCTTAATAAAAGTTAATCATGAGAAACTTGTTCATTAATTACAGTTCAGACCGGCTGCCATGCCATCTCTTCCTCCCGTTAAGCTTTTCCTTTTTGGTCTCAGTCTGGACTCTTCTTTTTGTTCTCCGCTAGATCGTCCATCAAATGTTTCACGGAACCATCTGTTAGGAATAGTCTTCACTTTTTCAGTCAATGTCGTACGGACATGGAGGCATTCGTGCATCGGAGGGTGATAAAAATAAAATACTCCTAAGTGAACGGGGAGAGCAAAGAGGGCAAATTACACTGGTGTCCTGGTGGATAAGGGAAGAACCGGGGCGGTAGGGCAGATTTGGTCTTAACTGGACTCTGGGTCGAGGATGGGTTGTCTTCTGAAAGCAAAGGTGGGAAACTCTTGGCGACTTTCATGATATAGCAGGGACTGAAAGGGAACGGGAAGGTTAAGTACTAAAAGACAGGAAACAGGAAGGTCAGATAATGGGCCAGACGGGGGTACTATGGTTGAACACTAAGATGGGCGTCCTGGGACAGGAGGATGGTGTTGGATGTCTGAGACACAGATGGAGCACACTGGTAGAAAGCAGGTGGAAGAACGCCGGAGGTTAGCAACGTAGACGGAATATGACCCAGAGTTTGGCGACCCGTTGGCGTCATCTATCGATAATTAAATGTTTTCAATAATCATGCTTTGGGCGGACTTGCGTAAATTCTCGTCTACATCCGTCTCCGTTTCCCACCCACCTAACGACAGATAAGTCAAACTCTGTTATGATGCGTTCAACCAAGCGTGTCCCGCGCTTCTTCCTGGTGCGGTCCAGCTGGGTCGTGGCCGGATCGCCTCTGGCTCGGAGTCGGTGGATTCCTCTCGACCGCGGACGAGTAACGACTGAGGGGCCAAAAAGACAAACACAGCAGACAAACACACCCTCCGGCCAAAACCAGCGGGGTTTGGACTCGCTTCTTCCCAGGAAAAACGGGCCCTCCTGGTGCGCCGCCGCGAGGTCGACAGACTCACCCAGCCGTGTCATTGAGAAAGTACACACACACACACACACACACACACACACACACACACACGCTAGAGCACACTCTGCAAAAATGATCAGCCTGGATATTTTTTTTCTAGAATTCTGCAAAGACCGATTTCAAGACATGTTAAATTACCTGAGCTAAGTGTTCTGCCAGATATTCAAATATTTTTCTTCTCTGGTTCCAGAAGTCAGTCGTTGTACGTACGAATATTTTGTTTGTGATGGTTTTGTGGAAAAGAATTCATCCTGATCCCCTGAAAAGTTTATCTTTGTTAATGTTTCATCACAGCCAGTGAAATATTTCTCTGTATGCAGATGAGCCCCAACTTTTTCTCAAAGTTTCTGCGAATTCCTTTACAGCTCTCCACACTACTTACTTTCTACGTATTTCTCACAGATCACGTGAGAAATACGCTTACCAGGAAGTTTAAAAGTATTTATGCTACAAGAAAAACTTCAAAGTGTTTTCCGCTCCGCAGCGTACGGTTTTCAGACGCTATGTTTTCAGCTGTAGGTGACAGATGTTTCTGGATCTGTGCGATACGTTTTTGCATAATGTCGTTTGCAGGACTTGATGGCTGGTATTTAATTAAAGGGAAAAAAATTGTTTATTGTCACCTTATTTACACGTGCAAGAAAAAAAACCACACACGCTGCAGAATCAATGCTACAACATGAACGTCGTTCCACATCACACACACACCTGACCCGACCACACAGCAAACAGACACAACCTAGTTTCTCAGGCTTATTGCAGGACGGCTCAAGGTTTAAGGCCTTGAGGTTAAAGGTCACCTCAAAGCAAGACGTATGGGATGAGATATTGAAATATTTGAAATCAAAACGAGTCTGATTCTTCGGGAAATTTTATCTCAGGTAAAAAGGTCTCCAGGTCGACTTTTTATTTGCTTTTCTTTGAGTCATTTCTTTTGACTAAAAAGTACAGAACAGCTGAAAAACATTCCCTCATGCACCTTCAATGTACGTTTTTCTTACAACTTAATGCGTTTATAGCTTTACATCAGAACTATTACGCCGCAAACTGAAGTATTTTAGTTGTACAAACTATTTTTGTAAGGCCAAGTCCACAGCAGTCGAGGTCGAATCTGTCTTAAAAGGTTCTTAAAAAGTCTAACCGTCAACCAAATTAGCGATCCGGTACCGTTAACACGTGTTGTGTGTTTCTGGAAGAGTAAATTAATTAACGCAGTCGAGCTGTCGTTTTGTGTTATTAAAAGCAAAGCGCTTAATTAATGTATGCAAATAAGTGCAAGATCACACCTTGTCAGCGTACGAGACAATGCGGTGGTGTTGTGGGGGGGGGTGAGGAAGGGGGTTGGCTGTCGTCTGGTGTGAACTGTAGATGCATGAACTGTCTCCGGATGCAGAACATACGTGTTTTCGTGCCTGACCGTCAAAACATACAAAACATACGTGAAGCCGGGACGTTGTCAGAGAATTTGAAAAGCTAATTTTCCCAGTGGCCTTCCAGCACCTCTGCTCTTCATGTGCACCCATTTCCATAAACCGCACCCCCACCCCCCCACCCCCCACCCCACCACTACCACCACCAGGGGGAACCAGCAATAATAAACAGTTATTAGTAGATGCATTATGGTGGTGTGCCTCTTTTGCCCTCCTGCGTCTCCTCGATGGCTAACCTCCAAACACGGCGAGTACTGCTGCAGCTCTTACCTGGACCTGAAGCTGATGCATTTGTGTGTGTGTGTGTGTGTGTGTGTGTGTGTGTGTGTGTTGTCTCTGATCCATCTCGCTGCAGAGCGCTGAATTTGTAAGAGAATGGGGCTAATGCTCGTAATAGTGCCAGCCATTACAGCAGAAAGCTTTGAACGCTGTACGTCTGCCAAACCGTGGTGATTTCCTCTGATTGCCTGTTGCTTTTAGTTACCAAATCCCTTCATCTCTTTTTTATATTTACCCGGTTATTTTTGCAGTGGGGCTTAATTGCTCTGAAATAAATTCAGAAATTATTATCCCTGATGTTTTAGCGATTCAACCTCTTCAATCAGCGATGTGAGACGAGTCGCACGTGTCATTGGAGATGATGTTGCGGCGGCTCGGTTTTGAAAAGCAGCCGTGTGATGTCAAAAACACAAATAACGCCACGTTTCACTATTTAATTCTGATAAGCCAGCTAAGCTAGGCTAAGCTCCAAACTCTGATTTTGCCTTGTGCAGAAAAGGTGACTGGTGACTCATGCTGACGGGGGAGAACAGATGCCAACGGAACACGCCGTGCGCTCGCCGGGGTTTGTATTTGTTCTCGTTGTTATGGTGAGGACTCCCGGGAGGGGATATGAACACAAACACATTGACGCACAAACAGGATCTCATCTCCACCAGCTCCTTATCATAAGGAGAAACTTCTATGGGAGAGGGGTGAGGTAGAGGAGGCCGTAGGCAGGTATCTAGCATCAACCTTAAAGTTCTACTTCATGTTTTGCAGCATCTGTAATCCAGGTTTTCTTAGAAGCTAATCTGGATTCACCAAAGTTCAGACAGAACCGCGACCCCTGCCCGTTCCCCTCAAGTGGAACCAGTGGGTTCCCTACAGCTCAACATATCCCCAGTTCAACATATCCCAGGTTCAACATATCCCAACCTCAACATATCCCGACCTCAACATATCCCAAGCTCAGCTCAACATATCCCAAGCTCAGCTCAACATATCCCAAGTTTAACATATCTCAAGTTCAACATATTCCAACCTCGACATACCCCGAGCTCAGCTCAACACCTTGACACAGAAATCCCTCACTTATTTGTGCTTCAAAATGCGCAGCGTCACTGCATCGTGGATTTTTAATAGGTAGTCATGTGATGCCGTACGCGCATGCTATTGGCTGACAACATCCGGAAGTGCGCTGCGTTCCAAGACTCAAAGAACGCAGCGCACTTCCGTGAAACACAAAAGTGTTTTAAACAGTCTATAAGAGCGGAGGAAAAGGTAATAGAAGGTGTTTTAATATCAGTATGGGGAGGGTTCATAAACGTTTAAATTACTGTGAATAATAAAACAAAGTTTGTCACCAGTTTCGTTGGTGGTCCTAAATGCATTAATCCTGAGTCATGATGGATTACTGCATATTCCTTCAACATATCCCAAGAACCTGGTTCTAGGAAAAAAAAGGCAAAAACCCAAAAACCCGCCGTGCACGTCACACATCTCACATCTCAAGACTGGGTATCCAATAAAAATGTAAAATTAACTATAAATGGAATGCTACCCGAGGCATGTAGCGGTGATAAAAGCGAGGGAACTCCAATCAAGTGTCAATCAGCGTCCGTCCTTCAGGACTTTTTGACTTCGGGAGAATTGGATTAGACGCACCTTCCTCTTCGTCTTCCTCCAAATGACCTGACATGATAAGGAAAGCTAACAAAGAGAGAGAGGGAGGAAGATGAATGATACATAAAGGAGTGAAAACATGTGAGATGGAGAAAGAGTGGGGAACAGACAGTTCGCTGAGGGGGAGGGAGGCGGAGCGGTCTAATTTGTACATGGCTGCTAAGTAAGGAGAGCAGGCTAATTACTGGCTGAACAGGGCAGGCACAGGCTGCTCATTTCAAAAAGGACAGAGCCACTTATGAGGCATCAAAGTGCATTCATATCACAGCACAAAGGAGATAGGGGTCGAGGGGGCGCGAGAGAGGAGTACAGCATGTTTAAATGGAAGAGGGGGTGGGGGCCGGCTAATGAATGTCGTTGAGAGGCTCTCCTCGGGCCCGTCGCTGTTTGGGAACAGCGGCGGCGAGTGCAGATGGGCGGCTTTGATTGTGTTCAAAGATGGAGCAGAGGGAGCGATGGAGGAGGAGGAGGAGGAGAGGGGGGGTGGAGAGATGCTGCCAGGAAGGAGGTGAACGGTCGGGTCGCCATCCGAGATCCAACGGACTTCTTCTGGGCGTCAGATGGTGAAGGTTTCGCAGTGGGAATGAAGGGTTCTCTCTTTGGTCTTCCTCTTGCCCTCTTTCCTGGAAGCTCCATCCTCACCATCTCTCCTCTGGACGGGTCCAAACCATCCAGGTTGGCTCTCTCTGACTTTGTCTCCAGAACATCTCACCTCGGACGTTCCTCTGAGGAACTCATTTCTGATCCGATCCAATCTGGAGAACCTCAACATCTTCATTTCCTCCACCTCCAGCTCCACTTCCTGTCTGTTCAGCACCACTGTCTCCAGTCTGTCCATCGTGGCTGTCCTCACCACTGTCTCTACTCCAGACTGTGCTCACCACTGTCTCTAATCCAGACTATCCTTAACACTGTCTCTAATCTGTCCCCATTTTCTCTAATCCCTCCATCATGACTGTGCTCACCACTGTCTCTAATCCAAACTGTCCTCACCACCGTCTCTAAGCCTTGCCCAACGGTGACCAACGTGTCTAAACAACATCCTGTTCACGGGGGGGTTGGGGAAAGACGGCGGGGGGTCCTGGGAACAGGAAGTAGATCGTAAAACGTTCCTCCATCCCAGCGTCCTGGGTTAACAACACACCAACCAGAGGTTTAAACCCTCGAGTTAAACTCCCGGCTGCTGACGCCCGGGCGAGGCTGGCACGGGATGAAAGAGCGTCTCGATCCCCCGGGGTCTCACCAGACACACAACCATGACTCAACCCCCCCATGGGGCCCCTGGCCCGGTGCCTATGGAGCCTTTATTAGAGAGGAGACGCAGCGCCATGTGCTCAGAAGGAATGCGCCTGGTCAACAGCAGATTGTAGCGCCGAGACATCTGTAAGGACGCCGCTGCCGTCTGCGGAGGAAAGTGTGTTTGTTTACTCCGGTGAGCCTTTATGGTGGAGGTAAACACACCAGCATTTGTCTGTGTTTACACGTCAACGCACGTCAGGGAAAAGACCACGCGTACCCTCGCCGATGTGGATTCTGGTTGCATATACGCGTGTAAAGACACATTCATGTGTGTGTGTGTGTGTGTGTGTGTGTGTGTGTTTATATACCTTATAGTTCACAACAAGACTTGCAAACAAGTGCAGGATGTCACGTTTATTATAAGGAGCTACAGATTATGTTTAGAAAAGGTGATTATTGAGATAGAACCTTGAAAAAGAGAGTTTGCCTATATTTATTTACGACCAGCATGTTCCATTTCATTTACGGCAGGTGTTTTAAAAAAAGAAGACGCTACAAAGTCGACAATCACAGAAAAATGACCAAACTTTATCTCAATGTGCGCACAACCCCCTTGTTTATCCCTCGCCGCAGCACAACCGGTTTGTACATCCCGGCTAAATTAAGCATCCCGGAACTCTCATTTTACGCCGCTTGGAATGTTCAAGCATCGGCATCGGGGTCAAAGTCGCATTAGCAAAAGGTGAGGCCAAACAAATGAGATTATAGCTGAATTAACTAATTATCATCATTTCCATCCGCTAACAGCCTGTAATATCTACGGCGTAATGGTGCTTGTCAGGTTTATTGTTGTGTTTGTCTGGGAAGCCTTTGCCCTCTGGTCTCACCTGCTGAAACACATCGCCCATCCATTAGAATGCATTATGGAAATGAAATCTTTGTTGTTTTTTTGTCGTGTGTGTGTGTGTGTGTGTGTGTCTCTGTATATGTGTGTGTGTGTTGTTGTTTTTTTTTTTAAATATAAGCCTTGATATGACAAGTTGTTTTTTTCTCTGCTGGTGTTATGTTATAATGTGCTTTCACAGAGACGAGGGAAAGGGTGTCGAATTAAGCTGAGGGACAGGTGTAGAGAAAGCGAAAAAAGAAAGTGTGCGGGTCTTTATTCAAGGTTAGATCAGCCTAGAATTTGTGAAGGAGCACCTATTAGAGACAGACCTCTCAGAGGAAAATTGGACCCGTCTACCTTTTAAGGACGACATGCTAATTCGTGTCAAAAAGGCTTTTAGTCGGGGAGGACAGGGCCAGAGGAAAAGGCTGTTGTGTTATATTCATATGGGCGGATGTGCACTCTCCTCCAGGACATCACAGCTTTTTTTTTAGGTGGGATTTTATAGATTAAAAAAATGTAGAGTAGAACATATTGTTTTAATTCAGCTTCTCATTAAAAAAAAAAAAAAAAAAAGTTTCAGAATTTAGTTTAAGGTCAATTAAATTACAAAAAATACCTCCCAGACGGTGAACAAAATAACGCGCTTCCAGAAAATTGGTTCCTTTTAACAGCACAAAAAAAAAAAAAAAAAAGGCAGTTTTCTTTTTGAATCTATCAACCTTCATAATTTAGTTCTTAACTTTTTAAAAGCGGCTGACAGCAGTTTGGTAGCCGTTAGCATTCCATTTTTGTCCATAGGATAACGCCACATTACAAATGTCGTGCGGAAAAAAACGGCGATAACGTAATAAATTTGTCCGTTTTCGGAGTGTAAAAGGTTGATTACGTAATAAAAGTCCTCAACTGATAACGTAATAATTAGCGGTTGGCGTTAGGAATAAATTATTACATAATTACCTTATTATTTCATTATTACCAAGCAATTTAAATAATATTTATATGGCTATATTAGCAACCAGGTCACCATCTTTTCGGAAGCGGTCCAAATGGTCGTTCCCAATCTGAGATAATCTGAAGCGGCGATCATACGTGACCTACGGACGGTCCCGCCGGAGCTCGCCTCAACACCGGCTTGAACCTCCTGGGATCCGGTAGCGATAACAGATCAAAGAAAGAGTTGAAGATGGAAGGGCGGGGTGGGGGCACTTCATCCGCCGATGACCTCCTGACCCCAACGTGATACCGACGGTCCCGTTTTTAGACGCTCCAACATCCGCGAGCGCTTCACGCTCTCCATTTGATTTATTCTTAATTCGATTATCTGTGTGTCGTCCTCACACTCCCATAGTCTCACCCCCCTTCTATCTTCATCCTCCCTCCTCCTCCTCCCGTCTCCTCCCATGGCCCCCGCCTGCAGGAGAGCAAGGGGGTCTTTCATTTTTTCCTGACATTCTTGTCCTTCAGTCTATTGATTGGTGACCGATCCGGCGAGCTCAGTCGGCCACTAATAGAAAGTGAAGTTCATCAGCCGTTAGCTCTGCCTGACACACACACACACACACACACACACACACACACACACACACACACACACAGTGATCTACCGTAGAAAGGCCATCGTGCTAACCTTTGTCCCGACGTCCTTACTTCCTGTCAAACCTTGCTTTTCTTCTAAAAGTCTGTTTGTGTATTTATTTGGTTTCTTCCCGTCTCTTTGGATTATTCCATCCTCTCCTTTACGGCTGCTTATGGCTTATTTCTTTATTTCAGGGTAAAATGCAAATTAGCGCACGCTGCCATTAATGAATGGGAACATAAGCTCTAATGACATATCAAAAGCAGCTCCTCTACAAGCCATTAGCCGAGTTTGAACTGAAACCAAATTGGGTAGCGGGTTGCATTACGGCGGGGGTAATAACACGGCGCTGGTGGGGTGAGTTTAATAATAAAAAAAGCTAATAAAATAAAAGTAAATCCAGGTCAAAGCTTGGTTGTGGTAGTTTCTGCGTGATAACCATGAATACTTTAATGATTTCATCACGATTTAACGTCAACGCAACTATGTGCGATGCACTTGCATTGACTAGCTAGGCTAGGTAGTTAGCTTTCCATGGAGGAAGGGTAATTTCCACAGGGATAATTCTGGAAGGAGAATTGTTTTCCTGTATTATCACAAACACAAAGCTATTATTAGCATCAGGTTGTTAGCCTTGTGTATAATGGTCTTTCCTTATGTATTTATTCCAATGTGGGGGTGTAGATGCAAAGTAAGGAGGAGAAAGATGTTATAATAGTAATACAATCAATCCTTGATTTACACCTCATTGATTAAAGCAGAGATAGAAGATAGAAGCGAGAAAGAAAACATCAATTATTGAGAGGGAAACAGGATCCCACAGTAAAAAAACACGGGTGAGTTGTTTGTACAACCTGAACCACAGTAAATAAAATAAAAAAAGACACGACTATAAAGCTTCGACAGGAAATCCAAGACAGGATTTATTCATCTAGAGTCTAAATAGCTCATGTCAGAAGACGGCGACTCTGTAATTACGACCCAACTCGGCACCAATGGTTCTTTCACCTGGTGATGATTCACTAGGGTTCAGCGAACAACATGCACCATAACGCCGTTCTTATACCGCCGTTATTTAAAGGTTCCAGTTCACGACCCGCTTCCTCCCTGTTATTTAAGGTCAGCTGAACTAAACAGCGCTTCACGCGTTGCTCATGTCTCGCTTAAACTGTAAACCTAAAGCGTTTCCTGCTTTGGAGAGCGTAAGTGGATATGGATGTTAGCTTATTGTGACACAGCTAAGTCTGAGACTTATCCACAAAGTTTATGTCCTGTAATTTAGACTGAAAGTCAACTGTTGGTTCAAACTTGCCTGAAGATGTAAAAATAGGCAAATATAAGAACCAAAATGTGCCTTCAAGGCCACCTTTTCCAGGTGTCAGGAGGTTTGGGTAGACCCCACTCAAAGTTTTTCTTTTAAGGGCGACCGATTGATGGACAGTTGAGAGTATGGGCGGAAAAGCTAGTTTTTACAAATATTCCTCGTCTCTTCTCGTCCATGGAGCACTTTCTAGTAAGTCCAGGAGTTCAGCATTGGAAATGTTGAGTTGAATTCAAGCCAGTTTTCCTGACCTGGACCGAAAGACTTTGCTTACAGTAAATCACCGTTATATCATCCAGGCATACGTGGATATTTAATCCTAAGAACATGTCACATATTATTAGTTAAATCCATTAAAAGTCCTGGAGAACCCTCAGGCTCTGAGGAGTGCCAAGTCACATCTGTTTTAATGAGCGCTCCTTGGCTCTACAACACCAACCGTGGCTTTTCTTACAACCTTGGCGTTGCAAGATGGCTCTTTCACCTCTTCTTGTCTTTAAGCTTACTTTTTCTAGCATCGGAAGTTTCTCTACTTTTGGGCAGAAACCTCGGCTCCATCCAGGGCGAACTCAAACTTTAGTCGCTGAAGGCCGTCGCCAAAACCCATCCTGAGGTGAAGGAACATGCTTGCTCATTTTCTTCATTTTCAGCCTCGCTGTCGGGTCTTAAGCCAAGACCAATGGCTCCTATTAGAGAGTGTGGCAGGCCAGCTGACAGGCTAGTCAATATCCATGAGAAGGCCACTTCAT
Organism: Antennarius maculatus; assembly: GCA_013358685.1. Classification (NCBI taxonomy): domain Eukaryota; kingdom Metazoa; phylum Chordata; class Actinopteri; order Lophiiformes; family Antennariidae; genus Antennarius; species Antennarius maculatus. The sequence continues at coordinate 20,451,383 of CM023616.1, forward strand.
TAATGATCCCTACTTGCTCAGAGAGATGGAGTGGGCAGAGAGAGTGGCCTTTGACAGGCCACGGAGAAACGTGAAGAATTTGGACTTTATTTTTAGCGAGACACAACAAAACTGCCTGACAGGTTAGGAATCCTCGGGGGGGGGGAATAGAATGCATTTATGGGTTATAGGAGGAGCAGATGGGATGAGAATGATTAAAGATAACAGCGGGTATTATGTTGTCTGTATGCAAGTCGTTTTGGATTTGAATGCACTGTGTCCGCTTCGCAAATGGATTGCAATCGGTGAATAAGTTTTCCGTTTAAGACAAATGAATGCGCTGTTTCTGTTGACAATGAAACCTATTTATGCAACGCTAGCGGGACCCTGCAGCCAGTTCAAACCACAAGATCCACAAGACCACGGATATCACATCCAGAAGCTGCTTCGGGGCGGCTGGTGCGTTGATGCTTTTTGTGCTTTTCTGGCCCGCTTGTGGTAAAACAGCAGAACGGGCCAATTTCATTTCATTGGTTTTCTCTGAAACTACTTTCTACCGAAGGAAAAGTTCTCATGAGGATGTTTTAAACATGGATAAGTAAAACTGAACAACCTCAAAGATACACTCTCATTCCGACGCAGAAGCCGACATTTGACTACAAAGTTCCGGGATTCCGGACTCGGTTTGAAACAGATTTCACGTAGCATCCATTGATTTTCCCGGAAATAGTTTCTCCAATTCAAACAGATCAGAGAATAATTAGACCCCGAAACAGAAGATGGTCCAAACATGAGGTAACAATCCATCCGTTGGGGAACTGCGCCGCCACAGAAGAGGAAGAACTCCTGAGAAAGGGTATTTTCTGAACTGATTACGCCACACATGCTAAGTCAGGTTGGTGTTTGCTCACGACAGATAATATCTATTCAACTTTAGGCAATCCCAGGTTATATACTCTCCGTTCCGCGGAGCAGAGCCGGTGGACGATTGTCGGAGAATGACAGGGAATTATAGGGGTTTGGTTGCTTGTGGGATCGCAACAGCGATACGGCGTCCTGGAAGCTATAACGCTCCGTATCCCGCTCACGAGCAGCACATCCTGTATTGAAAGAGAGCTGATAACTCATTGCGGTGGATCACAAGTCATTTAGATAGGCTTTTTCCCCACAAACACGCCTGATCCACACCCACCTAGCGTTAGCCCCTTGTTTTTCCCCGCCGTGTTACGGCGTTCCCCGGCAGGTGTGCGTTCCAGGGGTGAGATGATGTTCCTGCCCCGGCCCGACACGGGAGAGCTATCAGCGTAATAGAATTATCTGGAAGGGCCACTCAAAATTAACATAATATGGACTCAAAATGTAAATTGTCTTTCTGTGAAATGTAATGAGAACGAGAATCTGCTCTTTTGCTCTTCTGTCTTATCATCCGCCCTCTCTTTCTCCATCACACACACACACACACACACACAAACACACAAACGTCCTCTTACTTCCTGTTTCTGAGGGATGGGCGCTGATAAAAGTCCTCACAGTGCTCGCACATACACACACACACACACACACACTTTTTGGGAGCAAATACTTGAGAGGAGGTGTGTGTTCCGCTGACACATGCGAAGCTAAATGCCAACGTACCATTTAAGAGAGAAAGGGCAGCGGCACATCCAACCTTTGTAGTGTGTCATTCAGCGATGTTCGCCGCCGTTCACGTATAAAAATGAGGTCTCCTCCATCCCGGGAGCGGCCCCGTACCTTTCACCCCGTCAGGCGTACGAGGGGAGAGGTTGTTAACAACCGCTCCGACTGTCGCACGGCGAGACGGGCGGTATATCCCAAGATGTTCCTTCATTCTCCTCCCCACCTCTCTTTTGATTCACCTAAAATTCAATTTAGCAGTGTTGGAAAACGAACCTCGATGTTCCGTCCTTTCTAGAAACACCTCCTTTGGGCGATCTCAACCCTCTCGCTTCCTTGTTTCCTTCTTCCTCTCTTGCACACTGTGATGATGACTACTTTGAGAGTGTTCAACTCTTGCATTTAGTCATTCGGAGAGTTTGATAAAGCTACAGCCGACCCCCCCATCTCCCAGACACCACCCACCCCCACTCGCCTTGGAATTACACGGCAAAGAGAAAAGGCCACCTCTTTGTCACTAAATGCCTCTCCCATTCATTCACATGACAGCAAAGTAGTACGTCTTTTCCCACGGTAAAATGCCAGATTTGAAAGCCCTCTTTTCGATTAATGTTTAGAGTAAGGTCGCATGCCGCCGTTAATCCAGGAAGTACTCCACCGGCGCATAGCACCCTCTAATTTCGTAGATTGACGTTTTCTGCTTTAATGTATAGATTCACCAAGAGTTGTCTTTAATATTGACAAGGCAAAGAGTGCATCTGTGCGCTCGATTATAATCGCACTTTATAATCGAGTCCGGCTATTAGTCCCCAGCCGTCAGATCGCATTTGGAAAGAAGATCTAACCCATTTTTCCTCTTAGGAACGAAATGTTAAGTTCATAAATAATAAGCCCAACCCTAAACCCCGGGTCGCCGCCACCATCTGGAGGAAGAAGCTAAAGCTAAACTCAAGTAATAAGTTTTATTATGACCGACTTTCGTAAACTTCTCGACGTCACTTCATCTTGTCTTTGTTGCTGCTAATAATGTGTCCGTTAGTCCACACTGGGAAAGACTCTAGCAACCCCCGTGACCCATGAATGCAGCTGCAGCGGTACACAAAATTAATGAATGAATAAATCTCATCTTCATTCGTCCATAACAATATAGCAATGCAAAAATAAAGTCGCGTAAGTGTATTAGCATCCAGTGTGAAATCTGTGATGAGCAAAACCGATGTTTCCCAAAACTTTAGTTAGCCCTAATTTAGGTAAAACTTTGCATCTGAGATTTTTCTACAAAAAGTTTCTGCGGGTGAAATTTCCACTCGCTGTAAAGGTTTAATTTCCAGTAAGTGTTTATTTCAGCTTCATCTTCAATGTATTTGTATTAACCTTTAATGTATCTGTGTAGCTACGGTGTTGATCAGACGTTCTGATCTAGTATCCATAGCGTACAAGACCACTGATTGTGCAAAAAGGTTGCTAAACCTTTAAATTTGTCAGTTGTATTTTTTTAAATAAAAAAAAAAAAAACAACAACAGCTTTTTGAAAAGGTTTTACTGTTTTTATGCTGCTGTTGTTTTTCTATCACCTGTAATGACTCGGCGCTAGCGTTACCTAAATGAACGATGGCATTTAAGGGAGTTCAGACTGAGGTCTTTGTACAGACGTCCACATCCCTACTTGTTCTCTTTGCATTTTTATTTTTCTCGCTTTTGAACCTTAGATCCTCGCGGTGGAACTTTCCTCACATCGTCGTTCTCGGTCATGTATAGCAAAAATATCGAACTGGCTAAAAAAAACCCAACAGGTTGCGTTGTGGACAGCGGTACAAACTAGCGGTAGGAAAATTTTGCGTTCACCTTTGCGGTACAAAACCTCTTGATAGGAACATATCGCAAAGACTTGTGGGATTTTATGTGTTTTGGTGTCTCATTTCCCACCGATTAAATGTAAAGGCATTCCAACAAACACTCGTTTCCGCCCAAGCGGCGTAGACTCCGCCGGCCGTAAAGCGTTCGCATTTGTTTATCTTTAAGGTCGTTATTGGGTTGCTGCCATCGTATTTAACAGCCATGCTGGATTAGTCCTCTGGACCGTATCAAACCTCATCTAATGAACGACTTTCATTGCAAATCCCTCCATTTAGAGCTGCATTTAGTTCCTACGTTCGATCTGAAACTCTTTTTATAGCAGTCTGAAAGTAAATCTACGTTCGCTACCGTTTTTTATTTCTTTATTTTTTATAACTCAACCGTCTGCTCTTGTTCTTGTGTTTTTAAATTTATTGATTGCACAATTTGTCCAACAGTTTTGCAGAAGGAACTTGACATTTACAATATTTCTGCTTTGGAAATGTACAGTAAAATCCTCAGCAGCTGGAATTCCTGAACTGCTTAAAAAGTTAAATTCTTCATTCATATTTCAGGAGGTTTTTAAGGAGACCTTGTTATGTCAGGCTGTAAGATCCATCGCTCTCCCCTGGCACTACCAGCTGATCAATATTACTCATCGATATCATCGATCAGCCGAGTGGGGAGACTTCAGAAGTGCAGTGATTTGCATGTGTTTCTAAGGTTTTGACTTGGCGAGATGCCGACCGTACTGGCACCGCAAGGCCACGGAGATAATTTCTTCATTCGATATCAAATATGAAACAGTCTTTAGATGCCTGTCATCGCTTCTACTTTCAAGAAAATTAAAAGTGCTTTAAAGAAAACCGTCGGGTAACATTTGACCGTTAAATGGCAAGGGAGGGTCGGATGAAGACATTTCCGTACTGGACGATGAGATGAACGAAGACGAAGGAAGACTCTTGGACTAGAGGCGACATGGGATGAAAGGGAAAAAGGAAATGACATCAGGTTCTGATTGGATTTATTTCCTGGTTTCATTGACTTTTCCGGTACCGTCCTTTCCTCAAACGCTCCAAATGGTAAAAAAAAAAAAGGAAAAATCAAGCAGCAGAAACCGGATTCAAGACGGACAAGTCGACTCCTCCGAGGAGCCGTTAGGAGCTGATACCTTTAAGGAAACTGAAGGAGCTGACTTCTTCTACAGATGCATTATGGGTACCGTTACGTGTAATCCATCAGGTGCGTGCAGCATATTAAATACACCCAAAGCGAAACGGGCTTCTCCTCAGCTGGAAGCATGTTGCCGTTGTCGGGGAATGCTGGCGGTGATCCAGAGGCGCGGCGGGCTCCTCGGATTCGCCGACAGTCTCCCGGAAGACGACCAATAAATCACCGGCGCTGACCTTTGCTAGCACCGGGGACCTCAGAGCCTCCGAACGCCGGAGACGAGACGAGATTGAGACTTTCAGAGGGAGTGATGAACTGCAGATGGCTAGACTACACACACACACACACACACACACACACACACACGGGTCGCTCTCCACTCCATCTTGCCATCTGTCACTTCCTACTTTGTTGTGTTTTAAGTTTGAGGGATCGCGAAGGCGGACGCATTCCAGGTTTCCGTGTCACAAGGAGAGATCCGTAATAATTCCGAGGCGAGTAAAAGTTTACCGCGGTCAACCACCGACGCCAAAGGAGCGAATGTTCGTTTTGCTGCACGAACTGACGTCTGCTGGCTAATTCCAACGACGTTAGCATGACAACAAGTTTCGGTCAGACTTCTCTCTCTCGCACCCTTCTTCCTTTGCCTGTTCGCTCAACCTCGAGGAAGCAGTTCAACGTTGATCGACTTTTACGAACGCTGCAGATTCTTTGACGCGTTTTCATCGAACAATCTTCGAGGTGTTAATTCTTATCATCACCTTAATACAGGTTGTAGAAGTTTGCATTGTTTACATACTTTCACCGACACACTGAAAAAAAAGTTGCGAGTCAAAACATTCCCTGAATTCCGTCTTCTCGCTCGTACGTATCCAAAATTGATTTCCAGTGAATTCCATCTCAGGGTTTTTTTTTACAATAAATGTCTTTCGGAGGATAAAATATATTTGATTCTACCGTCCCCCCCCCCACCCCTCCATCCTCCATCTCATCCTGGTGGCCCCTGGTTGGAGGGGCATTGTCAAGCGGGCGTGTCGTGCCCAGCATGCGGTCTGACAGGGCAAGATGGAAGGTGGACCACTCAGCACACCACGCGGCTGGTGGCCGTATTATTAACCCATGCATGCATTTGTGTTCTGGTGTTCTTACATATGTTAGCCGTATAAACCCCCCCACACACAATCACTCCCCCCCCCCCACCTCCATTCCTCCAGCACATACACATCAGACTCCCTGCTGAGCTGCAGCGTGCAGAAAGATGGGGAACAACAAAGGGCACAGTAAAGGCTGGAGAACAGAAAGTGGACTGGCAGGAATACGGAGGCCATTTAAATACACCCCAGTTTGCATGTAAAGGGCTTTTCTCCAGCATTTCCATTGTAAGAGCATGTAAATACGACTCAGACCGCCGCTGGAAATGTCACCTTATTCCTTCCTTTTATTCCTATTCAACTGCTGCGCATCAGAATTCAGGCTGAACGTCACACTGAACGGGTTTGGATCTTAAAATATTCAAAAGTATCAAGAAACAAAACGAGAAAACGCAAAAGTATCGGGATAAATAAGTCTAACCGGACGCTGCTGCGTGTTTCGTTAATTCTTACCTGCTCATGAGGTGGATTTAAGGCGATCCATTGGTTGGTTTTCAAATGGACCGGGACATCTGGGTAACGGGGTTCTCGCTCTGAAAGACAGAACAGAGGATAAGTCAGCCAACATTCCCAGAATTCCAAGCTACATATGACTGGCAGGGGTGAACCACAAGGGAACCCCACCCCTGGAAGGTTTTGACGATAAAAGGAGACAAAAAAAAAATCAAAACCTTTTATTCCAAATTTTTATTGTATTTTATTATACATTCAAAGCTTTTATTGTGAAAAGGCTCCAACTATGCTTTTATTTCATAATGACTTTGGCACACGTAGGATATTTCATTATCATGAACTAAATTAGATATTTTTAGACGCATATTTGCTTCATTTTCCCGTATTAAAACACCAACAGCTGATGATAGCTGTCACCGTTAGCCGTGATTAGCTTCACGTTTCATTCCTGACGTTGACTTCAAGACGCGGCGGCCTACAAGAAAAACGCCGTGTCTCTCTTGGTAATTACCCCCATCAGAGTGACGTGAATGGTTTCTCCCAAATGACAGCTTGTATTTACAGGAAATTTGATATGACATGAACACGGCATCGGTGTTGGCAGAACTGTCTGTCCCGTGTTCATTAGTCGTAACCTCCATTCCTAATCAATGCGTTCATGTAGGCAGTGGCAGCTGAATAAATAGGCTGGAAGCCATTATCGCCTATTTTAGAATAGGCGATAGAGTTTCATTAAGATTACGAACCGTGACTTCGTGTCACTTTCAGATTCGGCTCAAGTTACCAAATTTGATGCCGTTGCCCCAACTTTATCCTCATTTTCCCTCCTCATCATGCGGGAAATTTCATTTACGCATAAACGTAAAGAAGTGAACGTCAGATCGAGGCAATCTGTCAAGACGGGATCCTGAAGACGGATGAAGAATAATCCGGATTGGCGCTGATGACTCCTCAAGCGACGGATGTCAACCAGCCGTTGCCGTGGTGCCGACCTTTACCCATGGCCCAGGGTGACCGTTGTTGATGTGAACTTGACCCGTGACATTTCCAATGTGGGCGTCACAGGGTGAGTAAAGAGTGGAGGGGGTTGATGATGGAGAGGGGGTGTCCAAAGCTGTTTAAATCAGTCCACTGGACTTTGGGGAAGTGTCTTGAAGACGTGTCGCCTCTCATCCAAGAGGCTTCTTCAGTTCCGGCGGTGGCTGGTCTTGTCCCACCTTATTAACCCTGTAAGGTGTGGTCAGTGCTATTCATATTCCAATGACCATAGTTGAGACCCATCTGACTCCTCAACAATGGTTGATGGGGGTGTAAAGGGGTGTCAAAAGAGTGTGTGTGATGTTTCCCCCCAGCAGAACCCAACAATCCAACTAATATGAAGAAGGTGAGGAGATACAGCGACCATACGGGCAAGAAGAGAGAGAATAAAGCATAAAAAGGATGGAGAGAAAGATAGAACATGAGGTGAGAGAGTCAGGAAGAGAAAATGGAAGTGATAGCCAGACCAGGGATGGAGATAAAAGCTGTAAGACATGAAATTAATGGCGGTCTTCACAAGCAGTACATGAATCACAGTCTTCTAAAGAGAGAGAGAGAGAGAGAGATGGGGGGGGAGACAGGAGCAAAGGACAAAAGAGCAGACGACTCGATAACTATGACTTCAAAGGTCTCTCTTCTGCAAAAAAAGGTTCTGACAAAAAGTGGCGAAAGAGGAAGGGGAGAGGAAAAGTGGAGGAAGAAGAGAGGAAGAGGAGAGGACAGAGTGATGGACTGGGGACAGGAAGAAGGTCGTGGAGTTATTTACAACAAACAGGTCGTTTTGCTTCACTGACAGATTAAATGGTTGACGTCAGCAGAACGTGACTAAAACTCATCAGTCCACCTTAAATAAAGTGCCTGTAGAGGCTGAAAACACTGAACTCATTAATGACATTAATTAACACCAAAAACAGGACGATTCACTCGTCCAGTGATGTAAACACTCACAGTTACAGTTATTACTGGGGAAAAGCCTCCCGTCCTAAATGAGAAGCACCATGTGGCCCACGCAACGGTTAGCATGCTAATTCTGCAGCTACAATCAGCGGCTACCTGTGTTTAACCGTTTCAACCCCGTTCATCCCGCGATTTACCGTAAATATAGTTTTCTAGACTAAAAAAGTCGTCCGGCGTTCCCGGTATCCCGGTGAAAGGCCTTCGGCGGTGCGACATGTCTGATCTCCGTAAACATAAATACCGCGGTGACACCCCCGGCGTGACGCCGGAAGATGGATGCACGCCGTCCCCACACTGCCAGAGGACTCCATCAGTGGAGGAATTAACATGATGTCCTCTCTAACCTCCACCTCACCCGCCGGCAGCCTTGACTTCTGTCATAAAATTTAATTTTCTCCATCCTCTCCGTTGTTGTCACGGCTCACAATAAAGACCCATTGATCAGCGGCGGCTCATTTCAATGCATCAACATTCATGAGGCGCTTTTGCATTGACCATTTATGGCTATGCGTGGGCGGGGGGGGGGGGCGGGGGCGAGGGGGGGAGGGGAGGAAGGGGGTGGATGGAATATGTGTGATCTGCAAGTGGAGGATCCCAAAGAGTTGAATGAATGAAGCCGCGGGATGCGGCCGCCCGACGGACGCCTGGCGTTTAAGGAGGCTCCCTCTCGAGGCTTAAACATCATATTTATGTAAAAACAGCGCGGCGCACGCGTTCAACGCCGCGCATGCACTTCCATCCGACAGCGCACTCGCACTCCGAATCCCTCGCCCCGCTGTGCCGGGTCATAAACAGGAGTATTTTTTTCTCTCGACTCTGTTCGGGCCGGTTCTTCGGTGAATAAATCTATGTAATTTGAAAGTGACAAGGAGGAGATTTATGAAGGCATAAGTGCCTGTTTCTTGCTGAATTTATAGTGCAGAGCAAGGGATATGCAAATGAGAGTGCAAAGGGTGTTGCAGGTACGGGCGTAAGTGTTTGCACGCATGTGTGTACGCGCGAGGCAGGCCCCGTTGACCGTTTTTAATCTTTGGCGTGTGATTAAGTGTGACCCGGCGCCGGCCGGTTTGAAAGCGTCGTGCAATCCAAGAGAATCGGACTGCAGAGGCTGAAGGTCGAACGGCGCATCGTTTCCTTGACGGCTTCATCAAAGGGGACTCAGGAAAGCCTGGAAACTTCGAGCTTGCTAGCTTAGCTTAGCCCTTTTTCCCGCCTTTGTGATATATACAGTAATCCCTTGTTACTCGGGGTTAATGCGTTCCAAAAACGAAATTCCGCTATATCACAACAAAGCATTTTATTATTTACAGTAAACATTGATGAAGCCTCCCTATACTGATATTAAACCACCTTATATCTATATTACCTTTTCCCACACTCTTATAGACGTTTTAAAGCACTTTTGTATTAAAGAAAAGCATTTCTTTAGCGTGGAAACCAGATGCTGTCAGCCAATAGCATGCTCGTACGTTATCACGTGACTACCTACTAAAAATCCGTGACGTAGTGAAGTCGTGCATCTTGAAACGCGAAAAACAAGGGATCACCGTAGTCTGAACTCGACAACACGCCACGTGCTAGCGCCACTTTCCGAGTTTTTCGCGTTCAAAAGAAATGGGATTACAGGGCTGCTCAGAAACCCTGATGCCGTCTGGGTTCGCCCGTTGATGTTGGGAACACCGCTGTAGAGGCCAGGCATTAGCAGTCACTCATCGGAAAGCTGCTCGACAAAATAAACCCAGATAGCGGTGGCGGAGTGTCGCGCACAGGTCGTGCACGGAGCTGCGCTCGTAGCAGACGTCACATTAAGGCCTATCTTTAAACATAATAACCGTGCCTTTTATTTGAGTCTTAAAACAAACAGACTTCCAATGTCATTTAAAACTGGCTCTAATCACATTCATCTGTTTAAACAGGGGTGTGTAGAGACGGAGTGAGAGGGGATGAAAGGCACGGCGAGTGAAAGAGAGGCCGTGGTGAGAGGGCTAATGAAAGAGTTGGCAGTGTTTACTCAAGCTGTGGAAAAGTCGGCACGACGGAAATCATGATAGAAGGACCGCGAGGACGGCAGCAAATAACTGCTACCTGCGCGTAAATACCGTAAACGCTCGTCGGAGCCTCGGTTTGGCGTTCCGCTGTTTATCCGGACTGTGTTGACAGAAGTGTCAGTCTTTCTTGTAAGTGCACTAATCTGTCGCCGTTTGTCGTCGACGCGAGGTAAATGTTTGCCTGCTGTTTTGATAACTTGTAGGCTACATACGCGGCGCCTTAAATTGGAGCACAGCCTTTTACTTAAAGTGCTTCTAATTTGATTGAACTTTTGAAACAGGCTCCGCCCAGAAGCAGGGGCGTCGTCTAAACCGAAATCTGGTCGATCGGGCCTACAGCAGCATTTTCACTAGTCTGCAAAGGAAATTGTTCACTAGTTGTAATTACAGTACAGTAATCCCTCGCTTATTCACTCTTCGAGATGCACGGCTTCACTACATCGTGGATTTTTAGTAGGTAGTCAAGTGATACCGTACTCGCATGCTATTGGCTGACAGCATCCATGTGTCCGTGAGAGTAACGCTTCCTCCTGCGACTTTTCTTTAATACTAAAGCATTTTAAACAGTCTATAAGAGTGTGAGTAAAGGTAATATTTAATAATAATATCAGTATGGGGAGGGTTCATAAACGTTTAAATTATCGTTTAAATGAAATAATTTGTCACTGTAACGCAGAATTCATTTTTTCGTCCTGGAATGCATTAACCGCGAGTAATTATTATTATTTTTGTTGCTGTTGCAGTTTTGCCTTCAGCCACTAGGGGATCCGGTGAGCTTCAGATGAATTGACCCACCTAAGATGTAAGCCACGCCCTCTATGATGTCACCATAATTGATTGTAAGATTGCACAGACCCAATGATAGCTGCTAAGAACATTTAAGCTAGCTTCTATTAAACCTTCCTATTAAACTCACTCTCTGTATTGAGGGTGAGGTGCATTTTGCGTTGCATTGCATTATGGGACGCGCTGCTAAATGACTTTAGCTCATGCTCAGGCCTGTTTGCTGCGGCGGTGGCGTGAGCCTCTGCAGGCTCTCTGAGTATTTCTGAGCGAGGAAATCAGACAGAGCAGGTCGGGACATATTGTAATTACTCGCTACATTAAAATTGCTGTGCGTTATGGACCACAGGGGGGATGTTGACGTTTTAAATGGCCAACAGTTGTCCCCTTCAGAGGCCATTATTCCACGGGACTGTAAATATGAGGCTCCGACAGCGCTAGAGGTGATGGTAACGGTTCGTCTGCTCGGGAAAATCAATATCTCACTTCTGAACCTTCATTAGACGCGACGCGAAACAATCACACAGATTAGCTAATTAGCAATAAAAGACCAATCGTAACGAAGAGATGGAATATTAGTGAACTACGGTTGGGAATAGATGTGTTTGTTTGCTTGTTTGTTTGTTTGTTTGTTTGTGTCCGTTCTGTCATTACGTCTTCCTGTCTCCGTGGCGCTGAGAGCTTTAGCTGACCTTCTGCCGTGGAGAGTGATGACAAGGACGCCGCGGGTGACCTTGACATTCAGCATGCTAAATGGCTTCTTCCACAACCAGTCAGCAAACACACAGACCGGCAGGAGTGTGTGTGTGTGTGTGTGTGTGTGTGTGTGTGTGTGTGTGTGTGTGTGTGTGTGTGTGTGTGTGTGTTGGGTGGGCTGGACAGTGACAGACATCCTCTAAAGGAAAGGAGAGATGACTCCAGCTGGAGGTTTTAATGCTGCCATGGAGGAAGATTTAATAGCATTTGGAGTTTACTGCTATCTGAAGGTTATGCACACTGTCAATGCCGGGCAGCTACTGTAAAACACTGTTCCAATCCCCCGGTGGTCCAGCAAGCCCGGTCCGTGTTCTCCATGTGTTCTGGAGTGAAGGAATAAAGTTTTCAAAAGTATTTCCAGTCGGTTTTATTGGTGCATACCCTGATTTGGTAATAAAAAATAAGGTCCGGCTTCCAATACAAGGAGTAAGCAATGAAATCCAGATGAAGAGGAGCAGAAATGTAAAATACTACACCTGCAGCAAGAGCGGTAAAATTCAGAGGAACGATGCAACACTCAAATCCTTCCCCTTTCCTTTGTGTTTGACAGGTAGATGTATGAAGGATTGAAGGGTAATGAAACACCCCAACAAAGATCTGGAATAACCCAACAAAGACATGACACAACCCAATAAAGATCTGACGCAACCCAACAAAGATCTGTAACAATCCAAAAATGATCTGGATCAAGCCAACAGAGATCTGGATCAAGTCAACAAAGATCTGAATACACCTAACAAAGGTCTGACACAACTCCGAGTCTGATCTAGATCCAGGAAATAGTCTGGATCAGGTGATTCAGAGTCTTTATAATATAAAATTGATCTATCTTTAAAAGTTACAGAACTAGATGTGACTTTTTGTGTAAATCACTCACGCTTGAACGTTAGCTTTATGCTCCTGAAACCAGTTAGAGTCAAACACCCCAGAGGAGACAACACCAGAAGCTTCTCCTTCTTGACTAGGGTGGTGTCGGTGGTACCGGCTTCCTGTCCCCAGTTACTAACGAGAGAAGACGCTGTCGGGTGAAAACACCGCTAACCTTTCTGCTTGTTTACACTTTCCGCTGACAGGAACTGAGGATGGGCCGGAACGAGGGATGCAAGGAGGCGGGAGATTGAAACAAGAAGGTGACCTCTCCAAAGTTTACCTGGCAGCCCCCCACGCACACACCTCCCCTCGAGAGTCAGCGCCTGGGCCTTAATGAGGGACCCGGTGGAATTGTTGGGACGTCGCCTCAAAGAGTGCTGGGATGTTGAGACTGGCCTGGCCAGGCGAGGCGAGGCGAGGCGATGCGAGGGGGAGGAGGGGGAGACGAGTGTGTGTTTGTTTGTTGAAGGTGTGCGTCTGGCTCTCGTCTTCGTTACCGGGGCGGCTTTTGGAAGGTACGGCGCCTTGGGAGCGCCGCCGCTGCCGTAGCCGCTGTGCACAAGATGTTTGTGAACGTTAGCTTCCCTCAGATGTTTGTCGAGCTCGTCGTGTTTCATCCGCGGCCTCGTCTCGGCTCACAGCATTAAACAGGAAACTTGTTTCCCAGTGGGGGTTTTTTTTTTTTCCGTTTTCCATTCGCTGTAAATCTCCTCAGAGGTGTGATTGGTTTCGTCCCACGCTGGCGCGTCGTATCCATTCAACCCGCCCGCGGTTTGCGCACCTAGCTCGGAAACAGTGGCGATGAAATTAAAGTGATTAAAGTTCTACCCGGGAGATTAATGAAGATGCGTTTTAATTTACTAAAAACTGCCGTTTACCTAAACATGCATTATCTTTACGCCTGTGTCTGCACGGCCCCGCCTCCAAAGTAGGGGGGGTGGAGACTAAAAACTCCTCCAACGTCCAAAGTTATTTCTTTCCAGCTGGTTCTAACTTTTGAAAATCTCATCTGCATTTTGGTTCCAAGCATCTTTTGAGGATGCCATATCTGAACAGCTAAGCTACTTTAGCATTCACATCAATGTTAAAATTACGGTAAATAATGAAATAGTCCATTGCTATGTCGCGGAATTTTTTTTCGTGGTCCTGGTGGTCCTGGAACACATCAACCGCGTAATCCCTCGGTTTGTAGCCAAGGGATTACTGTATGTGCTAACATGGATAAACCGGATCGGAACGACTCTTTTGCGCACCAACCAGTAGAAAACTGCTAAATAAATCTTGACTCTGTGTTCAGTGGTGAAATATTTACGCATATTTCGTCTTAATTTGGAAGCTGCTGGCAAACCCTCGGCTACAAACCATCCTAGAACATCCAGACTTTTCCGCCGAACGACCGGAGGAACTAGAAAAGCAGTAAAAATGGCCGCAGAGACCACATAATAAATATCTCCATGCTTCCTCGCGCCCTGACAGACAGTCCTACACAATAATTACGTCTGTGCTCTCAAGTGAAGAAAGAAAAGAAGAGCTTGTCTTTCAGGAAACTCCTTCAACTTCAAATGTTTATCTGGTTTACTTTCAAAGCTTTCTGAAGCGCCATAAGTCAAAGGCGGAGATATTTTCTCGCGGTTTTCTCTCTAACGTTAGTTAATATGTTGTTTTTTTTTAAAGGACGTATGCGTGTCTGCGTGTGCGCACCGTGATTGATGGGAAGGATTTAAAAAGGAGTCATAGAAAGGATAGCAGGTAATGACAGTTCCTTGGTGACAAAATGAAAACACTCTCCCACAACCGGATCTGGCTTTTCAGTTGATTTTCAATGTGTTTGAGATTTTTTTTTTTTTTTTAAAAAGGAAAAAAAAAAAGGCTTTATAGAGTGGAATCCTTGATTATCCCTTCAGGTAGCGTGGACTGAATTGCCGCTGGCCTTGGCGGGTTTTTTTTTTTTTTTTTTCCTGTATGGAAGTAAAGTGGTAAGTGAAAAAAGTCGTCTTTAACTTAAATTTGAAAAAAATAAAAAAATTCGTTTAAATTTATTTATTTCAAACGGGGACGGGTTGCGATGTCGTAGATACGACGAGTAAGCGATGTAAGAGTTAGAATCCGACGGGTGGCGGCGGCGGTGGATAACCTGGCTGAACCGTTGCCACAAATGTTGGCGTGTGGACGTCGGCGATCACGTCGGCGTTGCGACTTTGCCACGCTGTTCACGCCATCATTGACGACGCTACTTCTGCATCTTAGCGCGACCCCCCCTCTTTGCCCCACCCCCTCCCCAAATACAACCTCCCCCCTCCCCCCAAGCTTTGAGACTGAGGCCCATCAAGCTGTGCAATTCAGATGAGCTCTGCAAATCCAGCATGAAATTAAATTTACGACGTGGACAACAACACACACACACACACACACTCGTGTGATGGTTGTCCTGATAACACATGGCCCTGTGTGTGTGTGTGTGTGTGTGTGTGTGTGTGATTCATGTTTGCTTGAACGGAGTGACGTGTGGCCTGATCTCACATTCATGACGGACGTCAATGACAAGCAGTATTACACAGAAATGATTCCATATGCATTGTGTGTGTTTGTTTACGTGTGTGTGTGTGTGTGTGTGTGTGTGTGTGTGTGTGTGTGTGTGTGTGTGTATGTGTGTGTGTGTGTGTGTCGCCCCACCCTGCCCTTCTGAATAATAGAACATTTCCAACAATAACAATAATACTAATGGCTACCAATATTACACCACAGTCATGGCCACATCCATAACAACTGCTACACACACACACACACACACACATATATATATAAATATATACACACACATACATACACTTCAATCAACACCAAGTCTGGCCCAATCACGTCAGTCCTAGCTCTCCCCATTTGCATAAAACAATTACCCTGGGCGGACTCGGGGTTCAATGTCGTCTAGACGACATGTTTCACTGCCGTGTCATCAAGCCTTGTGTGTGTGTGTGTGTGTGTGTGTGTGTGTGTGTGTGTGTGTGTGTGTATGTGTGTGTGTGTGTGCACGTGGGGTGGGGTGGGGGGGACACACTAGGTTGGTTGTAAATTAGCTGGGGTATGGTTGCTCGGGCTCTGGCCGCATCACATCACCCTGAGGCGCATGGGGCTTGGAAGGATTTATTCACATAGATAACACACACACACACACACACATATGCAAATGAGGCAGCCTGGACACACACACACACACACACACACACACACACACAGCAATGACGTGGAAGAGTTAAGGGAGAACCAATATTCATATGGGGGGACAGAGAACAGAGAAGGCAGGGAAATGGGATTGTGTGTGTGTGTGTGTGTGTGTGTGTGTGTCTGTGTGTGAGCACACATACACACACGTTTGTAGATCTTTTTCTCTCCATCTCCCTCTCTCCACTAAGCTTTCACCACCCCATTATTTTCTGCTACTGAGCCTCAGCGATCAATACACACAACACAGCCGGCATCTGATCAGGAGAGAGATGGGGGGGGGTGCGGGGTGGGGGGTGACTTCCACTCCACCCCCCCTCTGACCGACCAGAAATAAAAGGAAAAAGAACGAAAGGAGGGGCAATAAAGGAGGAGAGAAACCGACGATCGTCCACGAGGGTCAGCGTCCAAGAGCAATTAGGAGAGGAGGGCAGGGAATAGGGCTGAGTGTGTGTGTGTGTGTGTGTGTGTGTGTGTGTGTGTGTGTGTGTGTGTGTGTGTGTGTGTGTTCCCTTCAGACAGACATGTAGCCTCGAGTTCACTCTCCATCAGAGCTTCATTCTAATCATTCCAGCTCCGATGAGGAAGTAGGAAGTTGGCTTCCTGTCTGCGTGAGGAAACAGGAAGTAGAAACACAAACTGTTGGGCGTCTGGAATAAAAAGTTCCTGATGAGTGCGGAGAGTTTCCTTTGGAGAATTAAGAAGAATTTTGACAATTCCAAAGTAAACGCGGAGGTCAGAGGTCACGACCTTCTAGGAATCCTTTCAAACATCCGATCCTGTTCGGTAAAAAACACGGAAGGAAAAACACGACGGCGCCTTTAGCTCGAAATAAACACAAATAGTGTGTTTGTGATGATGATGGTGATGTAATGTGATTAAAATGTTCAAATTGTTGCCCCCCCCACACGCACACACACATACGCAACCGCCCCCCCACCCCAAAAAATGACACTGAGGAGGATGGAGGACATCATTATCCCTGGCAAGAGGGGTACCATGCCCTGAATGGAGAGGCAGCGTGACAGGGGCACAGGATGACACACACACACACACACACACACACACACACACACACACACACACACACACACACACACACACACACACACACACAGGAAGAGGGCAGTGGAGGGAGAGGCTCTGAGATCTCGACCCAGTCTGGAGGATTAATGATGAATAAAAAGAAAGGAGGGAACACAAAGGAGAGACACACACACACACACACACACACACACACACACACACACACACACACACACACACACAGTATATCCATGTGAATTCAAGGAGACAGAATGAAATGAAAACCACTTTCCGACGTCTTCATCTTTTCTCCTGGCATCACTTACAACAAACAGTCCTCTACAACACACACACACACACACACACACAGACACACACACACACACACACACACACACAGCATTGTGAATCAGGGGATGCTTAATCAATGTCAGGATCCAATCAATAGCCCGCTCCCATGTGACGGGGCTCCCCGCTCCTCCACCTCTTCTCATCCTCTCATTTTTCTGTCATCTCCTTCCTCATCACTTCCTCTCCTCCTCCTCCTCTTCCTTTGACCTTCCTCACGCCCCTGAAGTCACATACGCTGTTGGTCAATACCCCCCCCCCCCCGCCCCCCACCTCTAACCCCCCCCCCCCAGGTATGACAGAAAAACAGGGAAAGGAAACACAAAACTTCAGCGATTATCAGAGGAAACAGCCTGAGACGATGCGTTCGAGTACAGTTGGATAAACGACTCTCCGTCATTCAGACGTGTGTTAATAAAGTTGTCATGTTGACCTCAGGGTCTCCCCTTATTATTGTTGTTTTGACCTCCACACGTTTCACTAAAAACACCTCACGGTAATAATTCTCTTTTCTTTTTTCTTTTTTTTTGGCGTCCACAAACGCATCATGATGTCATCGACGCATCATCGCCTCCCTGCAACAGGTGGCCGTTAAACCACGCCTCCTGCATCCAACGGATCAATTCAACATGGTGTTGCCATGCCAACAACTGTGTTGTGTTGATCAAAAAAAACAAGAACTACACTTCAGTTGGGAGGGTAAAAAGTTACGCTTTCTTTTTTCAATTTACCCAGAATTCAATGGGCCGAATTACAGCACAGCGAAAACCAAGCGAAGGGAAGAACTAAATGATGCAGAGTCATTAAATGCAAGTGTGTGCATGCATGTCAGTGCGCGTGTTTGTGTGTGTGTGTGTGTGTGTGTGTGTGTGTGTGGTGTGTGTGTGTGTGTGTAGGGGGGGCAGCCCCCCCTCCCAACCCCTCTCCGTCGCTCTGATGTCAGAACAGATTTAGCAATTGGCAGAAGGAGCGAGAGAGAGGAGGGTTTAGTGAACGTCTGCATGGGCTGTGTGACCTGTGGTGATGACTAGTGTGTGTGTGTGTGTGTGTGTGTGTGTGTGTGTGTGTGTATGCATGTGTGCATACAGTCACACATGCCTCCGTGTGTGTGTGTTTATGTGTGTGTGTGACTAGGCCGCCCTGAAGCAGCAGATTTGATCTTTGCAAAGGCTAACATCTGTCGCCTGTCATTTTAGCAAGATTGATGACAGCTACCAGAATGGAAGGGTGGGGGGGGGGGTAAAAGGGTGAGGCGATGAGGGGGGAGGAGGCGGGAGAGGTAAGGGACAGGCTGCTATTGGGCGAAAAAAACAGGAAGCCGGACAGCCTCGTTCGGTGAGGCGGACTGTGATTGGCTGGATGGAGTCGGGGGCTTGACGTCCATCGATCCCTATTGGAAACAAACTGGTTGATTCAAAAATGAAAAGCTTTATTGATTCTCATTGATTCCTGCTCAGTTTTCAACTTCCTGTTCAGAAAGCAACTAAATAAAAACCTCCTAAACGACTAAACAACCTCCTAAACGACTGAAAAACCTCCTAAACGACTAAAGAACCTCCTAAACGACTGAAAAACCTCCTAAACGACTAAAGAACCTCCCAAATGACTAAAAAAACCTCCTAAACGACTGAAAAACCTCCTAAAACGACTGAAAAACCTCCTAAACGACTATAAAAACCTCCTAAACGACTGAAAAACCTCCTAAACGACTATAAAAACCTCCTAAACGACTGAAAAACCTCCTAAACGACTATAAAAACCTCCTAAACGACTAAAGAACCTCCTAAACGACTAAAGAACCTCCTAAACGACTATAAAAACCTCCTAAACGACTGAAAAAACCTCCTAAACGACTATAAAAACCTCCTAAACGACTATAAAAACCTCCTAAACAACTGAAAAACCTCCTAAACGACTATAAAAACCTCCTAAACGACTAAACCTCCTAAACGACTGAAAAACCTCCTAAACGACTGAAAAATCTCCTAAACGACTATGAAAACCTCCTAAACAACTGAAAAACCCCTAAATGACTGAAAAAACTCCTTAACAAATGACAGAATCTCCTAAATAACAGACAAAACCTCCTGAATGACTAAAAAAACCTCTTAAACGAGTAAAAGGGGCTCCTAAAAGACAAAAAGCCTCCTAAACGACTAAAAAAAAACCCCGCCTAAACGGCTAAAACACCGCAATTATTGATCACGCCTATGATAACCTGAGTGATTTCCAGCGATTGATAAAACTTCTTCACATCCGCTGGCTTTTCATCGTCTCCCAGCGCGTCCACGAGGGCGAGTCCCTGACCGCTGGCTGAAATTTTAAAAAGCAAAAAACCTAATTAACTCCAGAGTGCGGATATTATCCAAACAGACAGAAAGAGAAGCTGCGTGTGTTTAAAGCCGTCGGCGCGGGTCACGCTCCATGAATTATTCACGCTGGCCGGCAGTTAGCAGAGTGAGTTTTAAGTGGACAATGACCCTGTGCTCACTCATTTAGCCCGCGCCTCGGCTAACAAGGCTAAGTATTCACCGACTCGCCGCTATCCTCCACTAACAAGCTAATGGAATTTCAATCAAGGGGATGCACTGAATGGTTTAACATGGGGGGGGGGGGCCTCGCTCTGGCCTTCTAAAAAAAAAAAAAAACACACACACACACACACACATATCAATATTCAATTAGATCTGTGGGCTTTTCAGCCTTGTTAAGTAAGAAGTTGGAGAAAGGGAAAGATTGCAAAGGCCAAAAGGCTCGATTCCAACCAGAAATTGAAATCCGGAACTGGAACAGCTCGAGGTAAAAACAGAAAAACGTGAGGCTGAACGACAGGAGGTGAGACGGCTAACATGCTAAGGTGCTAACGTGTTATGTTAGAGCACGACCGCCCCCCCACGGTCGATGATTTGTTTTAAATGAGTGGATTATCTCCTCCACATCCGTCTATGAGTCACTCTTGACGCTCATCGAGATGCTTGCCTCGGTCACATGACTACCTTCTTAAAGGGGCCGCTCCAGCCGCTAACACGGAATACATTTTAATAGAAATAAATAAAATAAAAAAATTTTAAACAAGGGCCACTAATACAGAATAATTTTTTTAAATAAAATAAATAAAATAAAAAATAGAGTTACGTTAAATTAAATTAAATCAAAAATTTTAAAAAGGGGGCTGCTCCTGGAGCTAACACAGAATACATTTCCACTAAACTGAAACCCCCAAGTTAGCAGAACCAACAAGAAACAAACGTTGGTGCGACATTACGAGGACGCTGCTAATAAAGTTGATACAAACTGGATTCATGTTTATTATTATCTTTAGAATAAAATGGACGATAAAAACATTTACTTTTCTAAAAGTTCCTCACATTAAAACTCCTCCCGCTACCTTCAGCTGTGTGGGTTATTCTATCACATCAAACTGCAGGTAAAATAAGTTGATTACCTGTCGGAGGCGGGATGTTCGACGCCGTTTATAGCTAAAGCGCTAATGACAACAATAGTCTCCTGCTATTTAGTTAGTTAAAAGCGATTATTATGGAGCAGCGTGATGAGGAAACGTTCTCCGTCGGGGTGGGAAGCAAGAAAAAGTGAAATAAAGCTCAGATGCAGGAAAAAAAAAAAAAAAAGCTGAGACTTTTATAACTGCCTCCCCCTCGTTTGAGGAAGAGGAGGCGAGTCTTCGGTGTTTCCTGCGAGGCCCACTTAGAGCCGGTCAGAAGCACTTTGCACAACTATGTGCATTTATATTTGTAAAGGAAATGCAAATCAGAAATTGCACTTTTTTTATTTTTCTTTCCAAACGGAGGAGATCCGAACAGACGTTAAATGTTTAAAAGCTTTCTGGATAAAGGGACCAAACGTCTTTAAGGAGAGTGCAGAGAGTCGGATCATGTGACCACGCCTGACAAGAACATCCATCAGGTTAAAAAAAAAAAAAAAAAAAAAAAAAAAAAAAAAAAAAAACAGGTGGTACCCAGGATGCACCTGGAAATATAACTAAGTTTAAGTTTAAAGGTTAAACAAATATCCCACAATTCTTTGTTTTACCGTCGCCGTGCATATACAAATTTAAAAAAAAAAAAAAAAAAAAAAAGAAAAGAAAAAATTAACACGGATACATTTTTTGCAGCACATTAATTTCAGAGTTCATTCATGAAAAGTCCTTGCAGCATTGTATTGCAAGAAAATGTCAATTCCACTTTATGTGCCAAACTAGTTGATGCGTTCAATTGAACATCTAAAAAAAAAAAAAAAAAAAAAAAAAAAAAAAAAAAAACCGGGGGGGGGGGGGGGGGGGGGGGGACAAAGACAGAGCGAGCTTTATTCCAATTGGCTACGAGAAACAAAAGCCCACTCAACCTTGTTGATAGAAATTGCACTTGAGAGCAGAGCTGGCGAGTGCTACAGTAAATACTGATTAATTTGAATTCCTAATGAATAAGCACTAAGACTGAGAGAAGGAAATGTATTGAAGGAATGTGGCGTGTATTCTTCACACAGGGAAAAAAAAAAAACAAATGGATGTATAAAGGAGGGTGAAGAGGGGAATAATTAATTAGTTTGCCGGAGTGAAGTGTGCATTCAAATTGAAGGGCAGGCTGACAAGGCTTGCGCACACAAATGCTCAAGAAGGACAAGGTGTGCAATAAAAGTTAAGCAGAAATCAAAGTCCAAGGTCTGCGCGGTCCGTTTAAAAACACGCCATCAGTGTCATTGCTGAAGATTTTTTTTATTCTAAATACTTTACCCCCCCCCCCACCCACCCACCCAAAGCTGTGACTTGGAGAAAGGCGCGCATTTTACGCACGGAGAGGTGTGAAGAAGCGCCAGTCCCGGTTGTAGTCTTGTCACGTTTAGATTGGGTGGGGAGTGAGGGGGGTAGAAGATGGGTTGGGTGGGGGGCATCCTGTACCCAGGAGCTCCTTTGGCGGGTCTTTATTTGACATAATGTCACGGAGATTCTGTTTTGTATTTACATGCCGCACTTCGTTGGCTTCATGTGCGCCGTTTTGTGTTTCCGTTTCGGTGTTTTTTTTGTTTTTTTTTTTTTTTTTTTTTTTTGCGTCTGAACTGTCGACACAAAGACAAAAAAAAAAAAAAAAAAAAAAAAAAAAACGCGCCACATTCGTGAGCCGCTTTTACCTCCCAGGAGGAAGAAGGAGGCAAAAAAAAAAAAAGAAAACGGGATGAGGGAGAAACGTTATGTAAATGTCTTTCATAAGTCGGTGCCGGGCATGTTGTGGTGGTGACACTGTCTATATTTAAAACAGGTCACCTTAACCCCCCCCCACCTCACCCCCCCACCGCTGTCTCAATGACAGACACCGTGTGAGGCTGCGCTGACATCCGCCTTTGCTCCTCAGACGCAGCGGCGCGTTCGCGTTTAGGCGCGCACGGACGCACGGGATCGAAGCAGGAAAGCATTTGCATATTCTCTCTCTCATGCGCGCGCGCGCACCACGCACACACACGCACACACACACGCACACACACACACACACCACGTGACAGTGAGCTGTGATTTATGTATATATGTAAAACCGGACGGCCTATTCTTCTGCAGGCCAATCTGACCCCGGTGCATCCATCCATCCATCCATCCATCCATCATCCATCCATCCATCCATCCATCCATCCATCCATCCATCACATCCATCCATCCACCCATCCATCCATCCACCATCCATCCATCCACCCTCCGTCCGTCCGTCCGTCCATCCATCCATCCATCCATCCATCCATCATCCATCCATCCATCCATCCATCCATCCATCCATCCACCATCCATCCATCCACCATCCATCCATCCATCCATCCATCCACCATCCATCCACCATCCATCCATCCATCCATCCATCCATCCGCCGCGCATTCCCTCACTTCTTCACATTCAACTCCGCTTTTATGGAAGGAGGGAGGGGTAGGGGCCGTGAAGAATGGCTCTCCCGCCTTTTTATTCCGCCCCCCCCCCCCCCGTCTATTTCTAATGGAGACGAAGCGGCGCTGACCAGCACGCCCCCGCCCCTCCGTCCCTCCATCCTTCATCTCCAAACCTCCCATTTCAATAATTTCATCACTTCATTTGCTTTTTTTTTTTTTTTCTCTCCTCTTCCGCTCCGTCGCCTTGACCTACATCCCAATAAAACGGAGTGACACTTCCTCCCCTGGCCAAAACTGGACCCCCCCCCCTACCTTATTGGCAGCTTTCTCTCTCCCTTTATTTTCCTATCACTCCCTCTCTCCCTCCACTGTCCATAAAATATGCCTTGGCGTTATCTCTCCCCCCACGCAGGAGAATAATGAAAGGCAGTGGCATGACAGATTGGACATAGATGAGATTGCCGCTGTGACTGTATGCATGGCTCGCCTCGGCCCGGCTTTGCATCTGAAATGGGAAAAGGGTGTGTGTGTGTGTGTGTGTGTGTGTGTGTGTGAGGGGGCAGGGGGATGTTGGGTGCAAAAAGGGTGACAGTAAGCTTGAGGGGCAGTGGTGTGGTAGGGAAGGTGGTGGGGTGGTATTGGGGTGCTTTAGGGGGCGGGGTCTGAGTGGTCGATGGTAACCTTTCCAACCCCGAAGCCGAGGACGTCGTTAGCGACGCGCGACGCGCGAAGCGACCGTCAGGTTGGGAACAGGCGGGTACCAGTCGGAGCCAAGATGGCTGCTGCGGCGCGGTGGCGTGACGCCAGCAGGCAACACGTGGGGGGGCACCTGTTAGCGCGGCGGTCGGACATCACAACTCAACGCGGCGCCAACAGACGCCAATCCGGCGGCGGCGGGGGGATAACCGGTTGAAAGAACGCCAGAAACGGCAACGCCAAGACGTGATGGACGCACCTCAACCTCGATGGGCGCCATCTTTGGGGGAGGGGCTTGCAAGACTATTGTTTTGTAAAAAAACAACAATGCCTTCAGGTACCAAAACCATTGATCGGCGATTAAAGCCGTGTTTCCTCCGGAGACGTGATCGTTCGGGGTCAAACGGTGCGTTTAGAGATCCCTCCAACACGGATTAATTCCATTTCCATCGGAGCGTGTGGGCTGGTTATTGATGACGCCGATCGATATATTACTGCGTATGGACCGACGGCGGCGGCGGCGGCGGCGGCGGAGGAGGAAGAGGAGGAGGAGGAGGTGTCGTTTCCTGGCACCCGGGTTTGATCCGTGTTGTTGCTAAAGCTGAAAACGAAGCTGACATGACCCGAAGAGGAGCCAACCTGCTCCGCCTGAGGTGACCATCTGGCCCCCCGTCTCATGGCGAAGCAGCCTGCAGGGTGTACACACACACACACACACACACACACACATCACACACACACACACACACATCACACACACAGGTATACCTGGTGTCCTATCTCTCTCGTTTTGTTTTCGTCTCATAAGCTGACATGCTTTGGCTGCGAGCGACGGGTAGCATCAGGTATGGGAGCTAGCAACGCAGGTATCAACACACACACACACACACACACACACACACACACACACACACACACACACACACACACAAACAGACAACATATGGTGATCGGGTGCAGCGTTGTAGTCCTTAAGTTGTGTTAACGTGACCCGAGGCGAGACAGACCGAGAGGGAACACGGAGACAACGAGATGGGGGGGGGGCGGGGGGGGGGGAGGAGGAAAAGGGGGAGGAAGAGGAGAAACCTGCTCAAAAATTGTCACAAATTATTGATGCTGTGTTTCGGGTACCTGCCGGCGCCACGCGCTTCGCCGTCCCAGTCCTACACCTGCAAAACTCAACGCAACCAACAACTTTGGTTCGTGCCTGAAAAGTCTTGGTTTCCTCAGAGTCTCGAACGAAAAAACTGGGGTTTAAATTTATTCTGCCGCCATCAGCAACTTGTTCATTATGTAGAAACAAAGGACGGATCTCTGAGCGCACAAGAAAGGCTGCTTTTTGTTCCTCGCTGGTATGTCTTTGGCCTTTGCCTGGGACAAGATGTATTGTGATGTTTCACACGAGATAAAATATTCATAAAACTGAAGGGAGCAAAGTTCTAGGGATGGCGGCGGGGGGTGGGGTGGGGGAGGGAGGGGGCGGCAGGGTAGGGGAAGGGGGAAAAATTAATGAAAATGAGTAATCAAATTTGCTATCTCCTTTTTTATTGAAAATCCTTTTTTTAGTTAATTAGAGTCTATTACTATTCTAATTGGCTGAGTCTTACATGTCCAGTTCAGTCGTGTCATTATGGAGCGATTAAAAAAAAAACGACCCGCCGCGGCGCAGGAACAGAGAACGCATAATAAATGTATAATAAACCAATCAATTAGGATCTTTTGAGGAAAATGAGCTCGGCTACTTTATCGCATTTGATCTTATGTCCTTGGGTTTTGGCGTCCGCCTAGAATTTCTTCTTCTTTACCGTTTTTTTTTTTTTTTTCATAAAGCGAATACATCAGTCCCGATTAGCAGCGATGCTAATGTTTTATTTAGCCCGCGAATCTCCCCCTCGCTATGATTAATTTAGGGAGAAATAAAACTACATGTTCCTTTCAGGAGCATTCCCGATCCCAAATCTTGACAATCCCAAATCTGGATCCCAAATCTCGACGATCCCAAATCTTCCATCTTACACGTTGTAACTCGTCATACTGCAGGAGGCGCCGCCGCTAATTGTCAGTATAACATGTGAGGAGGAACATGAGTCGGCGCCCATTAATGCTGACGTTCCCGTGTTAAAAGTCACCTTTACTTCCTGTTGCCGCTCAACTTGTCGGAGTTTGCGCAGCTCTAAAGTTAAATGTTAAAACGTTTTTCTGCAAAAAGTTAAAAGTACAAAAAGAACTTTATTTGACGGCTGTGGCTGTATTTATATTATTTCTGGGGAATTTAAGCCAGGATACACTTGAGGACGGAGAGGGTCTCGCTTTGGCGAAGACTAGTCGGATCAACGTTCACGCGATGTTTAAACTCCGAGGTCGAGTTCGGACTTGTGTTCTGCCCCCGTTTGGAAACCGATTGAAAGAACAACTCGGAGACGGAGGAGAGAATCAAAAACGAATTCAAGCAATATATTTCCAGGCGGCGGCGGCGGCGGCGGCGGCGGCTACAGAATCTGTAATTATCTTCTGAATCCAATAAAAGCTCGGAAGAACAAAAGGAGAGGAAAACGCTTCTCTGGTAAGTAAAGCTGTTTTGTGAATCGGCGCTACGGCGCTACACGATAACACCAAAGATAATAGCTTCTTCTTCTTCTTTTTTCCACCTGAAGAGCGACTTCACAGGGGGTGCCACGCCGTTTCGGAGGCGGGATCGATAGCGCTATCGAAGGGCAGAATCTCCACCTTAATGAAAGGAAAGAAAATACCGCGGGCTACAGACGCCGCAAGACGACTGGAGATGTGTGTGTATCGACACACCCGAGACTAAATATGAAATCAATTCATTACACCCTCTCTTTTCTTTCTCAAACGCCGACAACACCTCCTTTATACTCGCGCTTCTTCCCTTCTTTTTCCCCCTTTTCTCTTTCCCAATTAATGGAAAGACAAGCAGTGGATACTTTCCAGTGATGGAAGCAGCATAAATAGATTAAATTGCAGAGGAGATTATAATTTATCATTTCTTTATTAAAAAGTAATGCGGGTGAATTAACTTTGAATTAAATTCTATTTGCGTGGTATTACTGGAATCATCTGTGTAAATGGCTTAAAATCCCAAAAGGGACATTGTTCCCTCCAACAGGATAATTGTAGAGAAAGATTCTTTTTTTTTTTTTTTTTTTTTCTTTATTCAGGAAATTATAAGAGACACCAGGAATTAATCTAGTGGAACAGTGTGAGAGGTGAGACTAAAATGAAAGCCACACCAAAATAAGACAGACCGTTTCAGAAGATAGTCCATGTCCGCACGTAAAGGCGGTCAGACGTAAACTTGTACTTTAAAGTTAGAACCAGTCAACAGTGCTCTTTTAAACCACCTAAACAGCTGTTGGTTACACATTTATTACCCGTTTATTACACTGATTAGTAGTAATAAACAATAATAGGTGTTAGCATGAGGCTAAATCCCATCTATGCCCTACGCTAATGATGGATACGGACGTCAGTCGAGACAGCAGAGATTCAGGTAAAGTTCCCGAAGCAGTAGTGGAGCGTTTTCCCAATGGAAACAGAAAAGACTTCAACTTCTAAATAGCGTAAATTCTGGACTATTGAGCGCACCTGAATATAAGTCCCAGGCGTTGAGGTGTCTTAACATGAGATATTTTAAATAAATATATTTAAAATATTTATTTACCACTTCTTTACAAACTACCTTTTATGGAATACCTGTGGAATTTCCTTCAGGATTAATGAATTACCTTTCTTTCTCTTTTCTTAACACGGTAGTAAAGCAATGCTGCCAACGTGTCGCGTGATTTGCAAAAAGTCTGTTCAGAACTCAATCAAACATGGTAGTGGCTTCCTCCACCTGTCCGTCTCACTCTTGTGCTTCCTGTCACAGCGCCCCCTGGTGGCCTTTAGCCCATAAACACCGATGGATTAGCCACATCGTTGTTTAAGCTGCAGGGTTCAAAGTGCGTGAAGAAAGTAGCGACTTATAGTCCAGAATTGACGGTAAGTTGGGTGTCTGAGACGTAGTTGTTGGTGTATTTTTTTCCAAACTTGTTTAAGGAAAACGTGGCAAAACTCCCATTATTAAAATTCCACAAACATGTTTTCGACTCTTCATACTGGACTTTCTTGGAGGTGGATCCTTTCGGCAACTCGCCGCCGCCGCGTGACGTTTTGTTTCAGCCGAAGAAAGTTGGACAAAAAGCCACATTTTATGTTATGAATGACTCAAATCATTCAAATCTCAAATAAATGCTAGCATGTGAGAGCGTGTTAGCATTTTAAAGCGGCTGTATTTTTTATTTTTTCATTACAATTTTTGCTGGTGAGTTTCTGTAAACGGGTCAACGCCACATCGGCTCCGACAACTTTTTCTTTTTTTTTTTTTTTTTTTTTTTTTTCCCCGACACGTTTTAATGAAGCTTTTTAAACGGAGGCGGCGACGCAGGCAGACATTGATGAGCGTCTTGATTGTCACATGGCTCACGGGACGTACCAAATGGGGGGAGGACTCAAGGGATGGATGGGTTTGGGGTGGGTGGGGGGTGGGGGGGGTCTGATTAGCTGGGCACGGTGAAGATGGAGGGTACCGCGACTAATTCAAGGCGGAGCGACCAGAGATTGAAAAATCGTCCGAGCCTCCGCTGCCGGTGGAGGTTTTTATTAAAATCCAATACGAATCTGCAGCCTCTCGTTGTTTTTACAGTGGACAATCACACACACACGTAAATTAATCCTTGAAGCACAATTATATAGCATTTAAAAACACACACACACACACACACACACACACACACTTGGAGGGCTTGTGAGTGGAGTATCTTTTCAGTTCAATCATGGCTCTTTGATACTGAGCCATTTTGCACACGCTCAAGGGCGTGTGCTGAATATGTGGAGGAACAGTGGGAAAACCTACACCCGACACACACACACACACACACACACACACACACACACTATGCTGATTGTGATTGGCCTAGATGGTTTGGGTGTTAAGGCGGCGGTGCCATCGTCTCAGAGCTGAGCTCAGCTGACAGCGGCGCCCCGAGGCCCCGGCCGGCGCCCGCAGTGTCCGGAGAGCAACCAACATATGCGGGACGACACGGTTCGCACGGTCTACATGCTAGCTTTCACTGAGGGAGGGGGGAAACAGTTCAGGGAAAATCTCATTTGGAGATATCCTGATGTTTTTTTTTTTTTGTTTTTTTTTTAAGGAGTGATGTCACCAGGAATCAGGATGCGATGCGAGGCGGCTTCCGTTGTGATGTCATAAAATCCAACTTCCCGCCAGATCGGAAGTTTTCTGGATGAAAAAGATGATAAACATGCATATGGGCGAGTGCATGCACACACACACGCACACACACACGCACACACACACACACACACGCACACACACACGCACACACGCGCACACACACACACACACACACACACACACACGGGATCCATCCTCCCTCTGCATTTGTTCAGAAAAATGTTTGAACTCTCCGGCTCGCTAAGATGATGCTGAAACAGAATATGAATTAGCCCCCCACCCCCCCACCCCCATCTGTCCCAATGCTACTGCTGCTTATGCCTAAGATGCTCTGCCCCCCCCCCCCCAACACCGACCCCTCCCTGTGCATAAATAATAAAACAATACAAAAGGAGGAGAGGCCCGCTGTCGAGGCTGAACACATGAAAGAAGCTGAACTCCTCGCCCGAATGACAGGATTCAAAACTTCCTCAGAGAGCGGGAGAGGGGTGTTGTGGGTAGCTGGAGGGGTGGGTGGGGGGTTGGGGGGGGTGCAGACATATTATGCTTGTCAACTGTTTGCTCAGTCTGCACTGTCCCTCCATCTCCATCTGTCTGCAGCTTCACCTGTCAAAGATTTCTCGTCAAACGGCGTGGTTTTTCTTTTTTTTTTTACCCCACTCATTTAGTGTCAATAAAGTGTTCAAAGTGGTGGCGGTGGTGGTGGATGGATTAAACAAATTCTTTTTTTAAATTTTAATTTGTTTTTTAATTTAAAAAAAATAAAAATAAAGCTAAAAATAGTGGTGATTGTGGATAGATCAAACAATTTTTTAAAAAAATTTAATTTATTTTTAGAAGTTTTTTTTTTTTAATAAAAAATAAGATCAAAGTGGCAGTGGTGGATGGATCAAACAAATTCAATTTTTTATTTCATTTTATTTATTTATTTTAAAAAAGTGTTCAAAGTGGTGGTGGTGGATGGATCAAACAAATTCTATTTTTTTAATCTTTTTAATTTTTTTAAAAAACAAGTGTTCAAAGTGGTGGTGATGGTGGTTGGATGAAACAAATTCTACTGAAAAAACAGATTTAACCCATTAATATCCAAAAATTAACTTTTGTATTGATTGAAATCAATCACACACAAAAACTAATTTATACCAATTCCTGTTAATTCATGTTAAATTTACCGATTCGAGAAGTTAAATAACAAGATTTTGAATAAAATTATTAAATGTTGCTTGAAATCTGAGCAAATCTGAATCACCATAATGTAAAACTGTAATATATTTAATCATGATTAAAGCATCCTCACATAAAATCCGTCTAAATTCCTACGCTCCTCAAACGCCTCACGCTCTGAAATGTTTCTATCAGAAGAATTAAAGGTTTGCATTGAATTTCACGGGGGCTGGATCTCACACACATGTCCCCCCCCCCCACTTCCCTCCTTATTACCCAGGTCTCCCTCTCTTTTTGAAGCCTGCATATGTATTAAAAGGGATTTTGTTGTCCCCAGACGCCAATTTGCATATGCATGCCATCGTCGGTTCGAGAGAGGGAAATTATTTCCTTGGAAACATTACACTTCCTCCCCGTTTTATTATTTATTAATTTTTAACTCGGTGCAAGCTGGGACTTGTTAGGACCGTTTAGCCAGATATGCTAAATGCTGCCCTCCTTAAAGTGCCTTCATCAATGAGCAGTGATGGCGAGGGGTGGGGGGGGACCCGGTAGAAATTATCAAGTTAAGAACTCGGCCAATCGTTTAACGACCCCCCCCCCCCACACACACACACACACACACACACACACACAATCCAGCGGACAGCGCTAAGCTAAACGTAGCTCGCGCGCCTCGGAAAAATGAAAAATTTGGAATGGGAATAAGAGGATACACCAGTGGCCAAAAGTATGGGGACACCTGGATTTTAAAGCCCAAATTCTTCCTGCTGTCGAAGCGATTCTTCGTTTCCATGAAGGAGGTCCGATACCGACGTCGGGCGACAAGGTCCGTCGCCAACGTTTAAATTACGTTATGATATGCATGAGTTAAAGCGACCAATCAGCTGGAGGCAAGTCTAAAAACTGGCAAAGTCCAGAATCTGCTGAGCTTCACGCGGGTCTGGGATTCATCACCGGACCACACGACTCCAGTTTTAGAGTGTCAGGCTGTCTAAAAGCCCACCGGGCTAAACTGTGAGTAAAAACACGACGGATTAAAGGAGCGTGAGTGAGTGGAACCTGGAACAGGACAGAATCCTGCAGAGAACCCCATGAAAATACGAGCTTGTTTTTGACGTTCTAACTTTTCCATCGCAGGCAAACCTGCAGGTTTTTGTTCAGTTTGTTCCTGATTTCTGTTTTGTCTTCAATGAAAACACGCAGAAATGGTGGTAGACAATCAGCTGTGATCAGCTGACAGGAAGTGAGACGCGTTAGCGCCCTAGCCTCATGTTGCTAACTCCTGGGACTGGAGTCGTGTCTGATATCTAGTGGTGACGGAGAATCCAGAAGGATTCACGCTTCCAGACTCTAGAACAGACTTCAGGTCAGCTCCAGTAGCTAAACAGCCAGGGCTAAGATAAACTAACCTAAGCTAAACTAAGCTTAGCTAAGTTAAACTAAGCTGAGCTAACCTAAACTTAGCTGAGCTAAGTTAAACTAACTTGTGATGAAGTCCTCTACTTCTCAGAGCACTCAGTGTTTGAAGCGCAGAAGGCCAGTTCTTCCAGTTCTTCCAGTTCTTCCAGTTCTTCCAGTTCTTCCCGCATTCTTTCCTCTTTCTTCTAACATTCTTTCCTCTTTCTTCTAACATTCTTTCCCTACTCTTCCAACAGTTATTCAATCGTTCTTTCACCATTCTTTCAGTTATTCTCTATTCTTCACTCTTTCTTCTACCATTCTTACATAGTTCTTCCACCATTCGTCCTTCAGTTCTTCCAAACAAAGACGTCTTCTTTTGTAACCCTGAACAAAACTCGTTTGTCATTGACGTTCCATTCTAGTTTTGCTTTCTTTTTTTAAACTAAAGCGTGGTTTTTTTTTTGTTTTGTTTTTTTGTTTTTTAGATTCCACCTGAGTTACGTAACGTAAAATTCAACACGTTCCTTCAGATTTACAGATATAAAATAATGTAAAAAAGCAGATATAGCCTGACCTGGAGCGATAACGAACCCTGGGATCGGACTTGTAGGTGTAATGAACTCATTCCTAAGTGAAAAAGACGTCCCTCATGTCGGCGAACATCTATCAGTATTCCAGCGTCTCATTAGGAGCCGTGATGAAGGTAGCGGACGCCATCCCAGTCAAACCTCTTCCCCCCGCCGCTATCAGACAGGCAGCTTAACGTGACGTTATTTAGAATTAATGTAATTCACTGAGAGAGATCCGGGGTCCATTGTACCTTAGATGTGTCTCCTTTTGTCTGGGGCCCCGAACAATGCTCTGTCATTTTAGCTGAAGCTAATATGATTAAAGCAGTCCGACAATAGACGGTGTAATTCATTTCATCATGAGGGATTGCGGACGAAGCCAGGAGGGACAAGGGGGGTGGGGGGGGGTAGGTGATCCAACCTGCATGCTAATTCGACCCCCGGTGCAAAAAAGAAAAAAAAAAAAAAAAAAAAGGACTTTGACTGAAAGAATATCGAGTTTTTGAAAAAGTTGGGAACAAGATACTAAAAGAAAAATCTTAAATAGACCCCGAAGAGCGCAATGGAAAATCATCAATCACGCGATTTATGAAGTGTAATAATAGTAATAATAATCCGCCAGAGCGCTCCTGGTGAGGGATGGCGAGGGTGTACGTTTCAACGGGCGGCGGCGGTAGGAGGTAGGACGCCAAAAACACAAGGAGTGTTTGAAATAGTCCTCCATTTACAGGGCGATTGTGCTCTATTACTGTTCTTAGTCGCCAGAGATTGGACACTTAGCCTCTCCTGAAGGTCTGGTTCTCATAAAGTGTCTGAGCCGAGCTAGACGGTGCCATCTGACAAGTCTTTCATCTTCAGGGAGTGCCTGGCACTCTCTCGGAGCTCTCAAGTCGCTGGAGGAATACCACTTCACATGTTTGCCTATAAAGTTACATGCCCATTAGGGCCACCGCAGAAGCAGTGTGCAATATTTACCGTCTGGACGATTAAGAATAAGCCTGAAAAAATATCAAATTCTGCTATCCGCACCAAGAAAACGGCAACACGGCGCAAGCACCAAAAAAAAAAAAAAAAAAAAAAAAACACCCTCCAAGTGAGGCTTGACAGCGGGTGCCAAATTATGACAGAAATGCAGCATAGGTGGAAACTTACTGGAACGTCATTACTTTTCCAATTTAACTTTCAATGCACTTTCTTAACAAAGACCAGTCCCATCGTGTGAGAAGAAAAAAAAAAAAAAAAAAAAAAAAAAAGCACAAAAAAAAAAAAAAAACGGCGTGAACTTTGTCGGATTCAGAAGCGTCGTTTTTTCGCAGTTCGACCGGATTGCTTGACAGGGAGATACACACTTACCAAAAAACACCCGGGCTGCAGGAAAGACAGACGTTTTTCATCTGTGTTGGTGTCTGGAATAAAAAAAATATATATATATATATTTATATATACATATATATATTATTATATTCTAAAAAAATAGTCCCCCCTGCTGTGGAACAACGGTACCTCCGAGCCTAACTCACCTCTCAGGAGAGCACCCCGACAACTTCACATGCAAAAGGGATGACAGAGTTGTGACGGTGAGGGTGGGGTGGAAGAGGGACAAAACAAGTCCCCCCCCCCTCCCCCGCCACCCCCCAAACTCAAAAAAATAAAAAAAACATGGGTAGTATCCCAAGATGGTGAGCGAGTCAAAAGAGAAAAATGGATGTTCTGCAAGGAGGGATCATTAATAAAGCAGCGAGTGGTGAACGTCGGAGAACAATGGCATTGTGTGGAGAAGAAGTGACAAATCCTGCTCTCTTTTTTCTCCCCGACAGCTCTATCTATTAATTAATGCAATGCCGTCATTCATTATTTGATAGCGTTCCAATGCGAAGGGTGATTTTTAAGCACAGTTCACCAACGCCGTCGTCGCCGCGTCAAGTCGAACACGAGGTTTATCGGTGCAGCGACTCGGGTCGCGAATCCATTAACGGTCGGCGCCGGTTTTTAGGTGATGAAGTGAAGAGTTTCACTTTTTATCTGATAGTTGGGGCGACTGGTAGATTTTTTCGGAACGTTTGATCGCCTCAGAGGCGTGTGGTCAACGGAGAACCAACGAGCGAAACCATGAGATTTAATCCGGATTCATCAGAACCTCGAGAATGTTTTCATTCACTGGCCCAAAATGTTCATTTTCATCAGTGAGACCGTATCTCGTTCTTTACCACGTGTCGGCGGATGGATACAACATCAGTGAGACCGTATCTCGTTCTTTACCACGTGTCGGCGGATGGATACAACATCAGTGAGACCGGATCTCGTTCTTTACCACGTGTCGTCGGATGGATACAACATCAGTGAGACCGGATCTCGTTCTTTACCACGTGTCGGCGGATGGATACAACATCAGTGAGACCGGATCTCGTTCTTTACCACGTGTCGGCGGATGGATACAACATCAGTGAGACCGGATCTCGTTCTTTACCACGTGTCGGCGGATGGATACAACATCAGTGAGACCGTATCTCGTTCTCGTTGGTGGAGTAAAGACGTAGCTCGTGTGTTCTCGTGACTTTTGCGTTTCTTTTCATTGTTTATCGTTATTTCCGTAACTTATAAATAATTAATTACACACAGGTAACGTCTGCGTTTCTATTGGTTAATAAAAATGTGTTTTATCTTTTCATAATTTAGTGGGTTTGGGGCTTTTTTACACGGCTGGAACAGGCCTCCTCCTCCGGTCCGGGGGTCTATCTGTCTGCGTTGGCCTGGCTGGACTTACAGCTGGCGGTCTGCGCAGCCAGGAGCGTCTGCCTTCCATCCAGTCTGCAGAAAAACGCACGCCTCAGCAGAAAACGCGAAGTGGAGATGAAGGCCTGGCCTGGTATCCAGACTCTGTGGTCAACACCCCCCCCCCCCCGTCTCCCTGGCTCTCCTCGCCTCCCCCCGCTGCGTCTCCTCCTCCATCCTTAACCCCCCCCATACACCCCCCCCCCATTGGCTGTGGAAGATGGCTTCAGTGAGTCATCTTGGGACCCAGATCAAAGGGAAATTACAGCCAACGTCTTTGCAAAATGTAAAATGGAAACCCCCCCAGCTACGTCCTCACTATTGATTTTCTCTTCTTCTTTTTTCTTCTTCTTCTTCTTCTCGCTCCATCCCTCCTTTTTCTCATCATCCCATTTTTTTATTTTTTATTTTATTTTTTTTTTATCGGAATACAACCCGGTGTGAAATTTTGAAGGGGGGGGAAAAAAGAAAGAAAAAAGCCCCCCCCCGGAACCCTTTTCCAGATGAAACAGAGCAAAAGGGGGGGGGTTGGTGGGGGTGATGGCCGTCCCCGGTCATGCCTGTTTGCATTTAGGGTCCATTTGGTGATGTAAGTAACGCCGTTTACTGCTGCCGCGGCGACGCCGGGCGAGGCTTTGATGTCGAAAAGGGGGTGGGGTTATGTTCAGGACGTTCTCAAATGAAATAAAAATGGACAGATGGTGGAGTCACATCTCACACACACACGCGCGAATGCATACACACACACATACACGGGTCATGACCCCGGGACGTTTAAAGGGACAGTACGGCCTCTCGATAGGGAATAAAACCCATCAGGTAAACAACAACAACAACAACAACAGCATGTGTCGTCTTTCACGTGTTTAATTTTGTAGGCAAATTACTTGTTTCTGATTGGACGATGCTGCGGTAGGCGTGTACGCCCCGGGAGCCCGTTGAACTGTGGGTAAATATGGTGTCGGATGAAAATGAGTGACACACCTGGAGTCTGAGAAGACAAAAGGAGATTCAGAGTGTGTGTGTGTGTGTGTGTGTGTGTGTGTGTGTGTGTGTGTGTGTGTGTGTGTGACGCCTCGCCTCACTTTGGCATGTCATTTTTTGCTTAAGTGGATGCGCACTGTGAGTGTTTGTCACACCGGGTGTGTGTTTGTTTGTGCGCCGGTCGCCGTGGCGATGGGGGAGGGGGAGGCGGATGTAAAGACATTAAATAAAGGAGAGGAAACCTTCCCCCCCCCCACCCTCCTCCTCGTGAACACGTGGCGGTGCCAGCGTCGGCGCCCTCAGCCGTGGGCACAACGACGGCGGCGACAAGCCATTCATTTCCCTGACGAGCTGTCGCCTCCGGGAGGAGAGGTGACTTCTCCCAAGGTTACGTATGGCGTTGTTGATCTCCCGTTCTCCGAGTTGGTCGCCCCCCCCCCCACCCCCTGACCCCACCCCCATCCAACAGAATCTCTCTTTTCCTCCCACCATTTATGTCTCCACGTTGTCAAGTCATGTTTTCGCCGGGCGGAGTTGATCGACGCGATATATCGTCTATCGAGGAGTTTATACGCGGAATTTATCGGAAACAGGATTTATTTAGCCCCTCCCCCTCGACAAATGCTGAATCCCAACTTTATTTATAAGCACATTTACAAAAGCATCCGATTCCGACAGACGCGCCAATAAATCCGCACTGTACCAACATCAGGAAATCAGGAACCCAAAACTGGAACATCCATCCGATTGGTTCACAAAAAGAAGGCGGGGCTTATTCCAATTCTGCTTATCAGAACTTGTTATCGCCGTTAATTCCTGATCTTACTTTAGCCGGTGGTTCTGGTCAGTCGGGACCGAGATGAGACCCCCCCCCCCCCCCCTTGAGGGTTTAAACGGCGCCAGCGCCGCGTTTACGTACAATTTAGGCTAACGCCTCCACACACATTCGCCGTTCCCGCACTCCCCCCCCCCCCCCCGTCTATGCAAACACTCGCAACGGCGGCTGGGCGCTGGCGCATACGCGCACAATGGCGGGGTAATGTGATTTAACCGGCTTTGGCGAGCTCTGACGGGTACTCGACATGATTAAGAGCCAATATGCTGTAGCACACCGCCAAGCTAGAGATGTCTCTTTCTCGGAGCCGCTCCCTATTTGCCTGCTCCTTAAGCCCCTCTTTGCATCTCCGGCTACTCGTCTTTTAAGCACTTCTGAGGCGTCTCGCGGAGGAGAACTTTGCACACACATCATCCAGGATCCCTCGTTCAGACGTGGAAGCGTATCAAATGTCAGTGAAACGGGGGATCTCGGTAGTAATGAGGTGTTTTTAAGGTCCTTTCTAGGAGGCGAAAAAAGCTGGAAAAGTTTGGACTGGGTTCATCTTTTCGTTTTTTTTTTCTTTCTGTAAAGTAAAGCACCCACCCCTCTCCATTTCCCTTAAGACCGATCATTATGTGCTTGTAATCATCATTCTGCAGATGCTGGGGAAGTTTCGCAAAATAAACGGGATTGGAGTGTAAAGACGGCGACAGTTTGGATTGGACTTTCTCGACCTGTTTAGCATCCCGTGAATTATCGTCAGCAGAAAGGGACACCCGACATCAAAGCTCCTCCGAGCGATCGTCGGCACTTTCCTTCCCCCTTTCTTCATTCGTTTTCCTAAAACTTCACTCCGATGGCATTCATGTGCGGCGAGCGCAAGCATCATCTTGACCTGTCAGTTTAGCATCCGATGCGTTACAATCAGCAGAAAGGGACGCCCGACATCAAACCGCTGCCGAGTGATCGTCGGCACAACTTTCCTTCCCCCTTTCTTGATTTGTTTTCCTAAAACTTCCCTCCGATGGCGTTCACATGCGGCTAGTGCAAGCATAATTTTTGAGCAGTAAGTTTAGCATCCGATGCGTTACAATCAGCAGAAAGGGACGCCCGACATCAAAGCCCCGCCGAGCTATCGTCGGCCTAACTTTCCTTCCCCCTTTCTCGATTAGTTTTCCTAAAACTTCCCTCTGATGGCGTTCATATGTGGCGGGCGCAAGCATCATCTTGACCTGTCACTTGAGCATCCGATGCGTTACAATCAGCAGAAAGGGACGCCCGACATCAAAGCCCCGCCGAGCGATCGTCGGCACAACTTGCCTTCTCCCTTTTCGATTTGTTTTCCTAAAACTTCCCTCCACCCCTCCCGTGTCGTTCCTGGCGTTCACGTGCGGCAAGCGCAGGCATCATCTCGTATACATGGCGCGCGGCGCGATGCGGGACCGCGGTAATGCTAGCATCTGCTCTGGGCTTTTGTGCTCAAAAGATTCAATTAAAAAATAATAACCAAAAGATTAGTGGTAGTCCAGTATGACTGTACTGTTTGAATAGATGTTTCCTTTTCATCTGCTGTAATAATAGAATGCTTTTTTAATTAAAGAAAAAAGGGAAAGCAGATGAAGAAAAAGAAGAAGAAGAGAAAGAGAAAAGGCGGACCCCGCCTCGGTACCCCCCCCCCCCCCCCGTCTGAAGACAAAGTTTGTTTGATGTGCAGCAAAATTAAATATTTTTTGATCTAACAAATTAATTTTCACACCCGCTCCCCCGCTCCTCCCTTTTTCTTTTCTTTCCCCACCCCCGCCCCCCTCCTGGAGGAGATAAAGACAATTTAATTTAGATACCAACACGAGGAGGAGCGGCAGACGCTCCCCTTCCCCTGGTCAAGCCGGCGCCGAGCGAGGCAGCGGCGCTGAGGTGGCGAGGCAGCGGCGCAGCGCGGTGGAGGCTACGAGTTATGGGACGGCTACGATGGAAATTCAGATTGCGTGATGTCTTTAAATCGCACAGGTGTCCTCGATATGAATTGTGGTCGTCATGGAAACGCCGTTTGCTGCTGCTACTTATTAGCTTAACCTCACGCGGTTTAGCTTTTAGCTTTTAGCGACTTACATTCCTGCTGGAAGCGTTCGCCTCGAACGTCTCGTGGTCAGTCGCCCACCTGCGGCGCCATCGTCACGCGACCCGGCGCCTGACGAGGATAACCCCTCCCCCTACATGTCGTGAGCGTCGGGCCTCGCACTGCCGTACGTTACGCCGAAAAAACGCGCCTGTAATTACAGGTTTTATTACGAGAAAGTAAGATGGGTTCCGCCCCCGTCTTCCATCTGAAGTGGGGGGGCAGGGGCGTGAGACGAGTGAGGCTGGGGGTGGGAGGAGGGAGGAGAGAGATGTCATCGACTCGGTGCCCCTGTGGCTTTGTTACCGCCATGCTCTGCAGCACAGGTCCGATTTGCCCTGAAGCGGCATCACACACACACACACACACACACACACACACACACACACACACACACACACACACACTCTGTCAGCCATGGCAGCACCTGTCAACCGCTGACCACTTCATCGGAAACCCCCCGAGAGAGAGAGAGACAGCTGACCCACCCCTACCCCAACCACCCCCACCCCCTCCTGAAGGGTCTGGTCTGACGGGTCGTATCACGACTCAGCAAAACGATCATTCGCTTCCTTTTTTATAACGACTTAACTGTTGATTGTTTCTGGTTCCGTCCCACCGGACCGGGACCCGTCTATTTCCTGGAGCAGCAGATCCAGAATCGCTTCTTCAGCACCGATGAAGACGACGCCTCAAACTGACCTGAAGACCTCTGGGTCTATTTCCTGCGGCGGAGGCATCAGAACCTTCTGTCCATTCGTATTCACAGCGTAATTAATTTAATTCACACGCAAAACAACTATTGCATACAATGTGTGTGTGTGTGTGTGTGTGTGTTTGTGTTCAAGTTGACCCTGGACTCGATTTTCTTTGTTGCTCCTTCCGGATTTTCTTTTTTGATCCTAATCAATTTGGGCGCCCCCTGTGGTCGCCGCTGGTAACTGCAGGTGGACCACAGGACGAAACGGGTCCTTTATTTAAAGGCGCGGTCGCGTTTATGGGCCGTAAAACGCCAGGTGGTCCTGTCGGAATGGGGGTGTTGCTCAAAAAATATTTTTAATTAAAGAGGCGGGAAATTAAAAGCGTCTTTTTTTTTTCTTTTTTTTTTAAACGTGAAAGCTCGTGTTTACGTTTAAATTGAGGTTTTATGAAAATAAGAAACACCCGTAAACGCATTGACGTCTAGTAAGGCGTAATAACTGATGAGTCAGCACCTTGCCGTGGCGGTCGATCCACCCATAAAACCCGCAACAGCTATCGATCATTTCCTGGCTGTGTGGTAACCATGGATACGCAGATCGCATATATATATACTTAAGCAGTGTTTACCTTATGGGCCTATAAAGATGCTCTTATTCGATTCCCCAGCAGATGGATGAACGTTTACCGTCGACGGAGGTTCTAATATCCGCGAAAGAAGCAAATTGCGCCGACTCCGTCGGTCCGGCGTGAAGGAGAACGTCTCCGTGTTCCGACATCTGTCACGCGGAGGAACATTGGATTTGACACCCAAATGTGGCAATCGGGTTTGCGGAAAAGACACCATCAAAAAAATAAGTGTCCTTCCAAACGAGCGGCGCCAGCTGTTGTCTTCGGCGCGGCGAGTCCATCTTGTTTTTTAATTTATTGTTTTACGCGGGAA
The DNA here is from genome assembly GCA_013358685.1 of Antennarius maculatus. Classification (NCBI taxonomy): domain Eukaryota; kingdom Metazoa; phylum Chordata; class Actinopteri; order Lophiiformes; family Antennariidae; genus Antennarius; species Antennarius maculatus. The sequence goes on from CM023616.1 coordinate 20,491,956, forward strand.
TGTTGAACGCTTAAACGTAAAGGAGCCTCCAGAACGATTAAAAAAAACCCAAAAAAAACCCACCGACAGTTCTTTAAAAGGAAAAAAACAAAGAAAGAAAACGACTTACGGACGCGTCCCCATCGTCCCCGTCTCGTTGGGACGATGTCGCGAGACGATAGAAAGACGGAGCGTTTAAATAAACATCTGTTACGCAGACGACTGGCCGCTCTTCGTCTTCTTCTTCTTCTTGGCCTGTTTTTCTCGCCTGCTTGGGGCGAAGATGAAAGGGAGCAAAAGGGAGAACGGGTAAGAGAGAGGAGATATTAATTAAGCAGGGATTCTGCATTGACTCTTCCTCGTGCGCAAGACGGAAGGTTAAGCAAATGCCACGGCGCCGGTGTCACTTCAAACAATGACTATTAGCTTTGGAATCAGCCGAGGAAACACAGTCCATTCAGACTTCTGATTGCCACCCCTGCCGGTGTGTTAGTGTGTGTGTGTGTGTGTGTGAGGTGGAGGTGGTGGTGGTGGTGGTGGAGCGTTCCATTTCAATCTGTGGTTAAATTAGCCGAAGGCAGCAGAGGTTGAAAGCACACAATTATTGGTGCGAGCCAGGCCACCGGGGAGCGGCGAGGCAGGGGCGACGTTTAAAAAAAAAGATAGCCCAACGCAGATAGAGACGTTATTGGAAGGGTGATGATGGACAGAGGGGGAGGGAGGGAGGAAAAGGGGAGGGGAAGGACATCGGTTTGAAAGTTTTGGATGCGTCAGAAGGTGACCCGAGCCTCGACGGAGTCTCGGTTCCTAACGGCCGACAAGAGGAAGATGAGGAGGAGGAGTCCGACCTGGACTCTTTACAACGAGGTGGGAAAACGTTGTCCTGACTCTACGGGGAAATAAACAGGGAGGTGAGGGAGGGTGAATTCAACGCGCCTGTGCCTCAAGCCTGGCAAATGTTTGCTGGTGTTACCTGAAAAAGCGGATATTTACCTTTAAATGGAAATAAAATGTGTTTGTTTTGGGGCTAAATTGAGACGATTCATAGCCATCAGTTGACAAATAATAAATAATTCTATTCTGTAAACCGTTAAAACCATTTAAACCATTAAAACTGGGTGCGGAAGCAGAACGCGTCAGTAAAAACTGGTAATTCCGTTATTTAACATCCAATCTTTAAAGTTTTAGAAGAGGAAGATGAGGAGGAAGAGGAGATCTGCACCTCTTTTGCACAAACTAGCTCCTGATTCTACAGAAAAATGAAAAAGGGAGATGAGAGGAGGGTGAATTCAACGCGCCTGTGCCTCAAGCACAGGTGGTTTTGCCTGAAAAAGCAGATATTTACCTGTAAATGGAAAGAGGTGTGTTTGTTTTGGGGCTAAATTGAGACGTTTAATTGCCGTCAGTTAAGAAACAATAAATAATTCTATTCTGTAAACCGTTAAAATCGTTTAAACCATTAAAACTGGACGAGGAAACAGTAAAAACCGGTTAATCCATTCTTTAACATCCGGATCTTTAAACTTTTAGACATCAAGCGACACAAGAACAACAACTTGAGTCAGAATTAATGACACTGAAGAGATTTTTCCTCTTCCTGAAAGGTCACGGGGGTCACAGAGATGACGTCTCCTGCGGAACCCGTCGTCGCGTATACACCTCTACGGAACGCTGGCGTATATACCTCTAGTAACGCTGGCGTATACACCTCTACGGAACGCTGGCGTATACACCTCTACGGAACACTGGCGTATACACCTCTACGGAACGCTGGCGTATACACCTCTACGGAACGCTGGCGTATATACCTCTAGTAACGCTGGCGTATATACCTCTAGTAACGCTGGCGTATATACCTCTAGTAACGCTGGCGTATATACCTCTAGTAACGCTGGCGTATATACCTCTACTAACGCCGGCGTATATACCTCTAGTAACGCTGGCGTATATACCTCTAGTAACGCTGGCGTATATACCTCTAGTAACGCTGGCGTATATACCTCTAGTAACGCTGGCGTATATACCTCTCGTAACGCTGGCGTATATACCTCTAGTAACGCTGGCGTATATACCTCTACTAACGCTGGCGTATATACCTCTAGTAACGCTGGCGTATATACCTCTAGTAACGCTGGCGTATATACCTCTAGTAACGCTGGTGTATATACCTCTATGGAACGCTGGTGTATATACCTCTAGTAACGCTGGCGTATATACCTCTATGGAACGCTGGTGTATATACCTCTATGGAACGCTGGTGTATATACCTCTATGGAACGCTGGTGTATATACCTCTAGTAACGCTGGCGTATATACCTCTATGGAACGCTGGTGTATATACCTCTAGTAACGCTGGCGTATATACCTCTATGGAACGCTGGCGTATATACCTCTAGTAACGCTGGCGTATATACCTCTTGTAACGCTGGCGTATATACCTCTAGTAACGCTGGTGTATATACCTCTAGTAACGCTGGCGTATATACCTCTAGTAACGCTGGCGTATATACCTCTAGTAACGCTGGTGTATATACCTCTAGTAACGCTGGCGTATATACCTCTAGTAACGCTGGCGTATATACCTCTAGTAACGCTGGTGTATATACCTCTAGTAATGCTGGCGTATATACCTCTAGTAACGCTGGTGTATATACCTCTAGTAACGCTGGCGTATATACCTCTAGTAACGCTGGCGTATATACCTCTAGTAACGCTGGCGTATACACCTCTAGTAACGCTGGCGTATATACCTCTAGTAACGCTGGCGTATATACCTCTAGTAACGCTGGCGTATATACCTCTAGTAACGCTGGCGTATATACCTCTAGTAACGCTGGCGTATATACCTCTAGTAACGCTGGCGTATACACCTCTAGTAACGCTGGCGTATATACCTCTAGTAACGCTGGCGTATATACCTCTAGTAACGCTGGCGTATATACCTCTAGTAACGCTGGCGTATATACCTCTAGTAACGCTGGCGTATACACCTCTAGTAACGCTGGCGTATATACCTCTAGTAACGCTGGCGTATATACCTCTAGTAACGCTGGCGTATACACCTCTAGTAACGCTAACGGAAGCCGAATCTAAGTTAGAACAAATGGCCACATCAACGCCTCGCGAAGAGGGTGGAAATAAACAAGCCAGCAAAGCGTTGAGAGCCTAAATGTTCGGGGGCCCCTTTTGTATTGAGAGAAATTACAGGAGCGTTTGATTTGCGGCGAGGTGCCGTTCCTGAACATATGGCATTTTAATTCTTTTGCCGGTCTCATCTGGATAACTCGGCGCCCGGCGAATCCACGCGCCACCATCAGGGAAATATGTGCTATGCACGGAATGCTTAAAAGCAAAGGGCTCCAATTTCCCACCTTAATGGGCATCCTCATCCCGTCCCCCCCCCCTCCCCACCCGCCGCCCACCCTCTCCGTCTTTGTCCCCGTCTTAAATCCCGCGTCTTTATTTGCTTCTGCCATTCTCGCCAGTCATCCGTTTCTCTCCCGCTTCCTGATTTGCATTGATTTCCCCCACTTTGGGAGAAGTGGACTCGGCCTCACACACACACACACACACACACACACACACACACACACACACACACACACACACACACTCCAACAGCTCTAAAACCTCACACCCACACACCTGACACATAGACGGACTAGCAGTGTGCTAGTGTATGTTTGCGACTGTTCATTTTTTTAATCGTCTGATGGCTTTTGTGTGGGTTGACAGCTTGAGACGAGCGCCTAATAAGTCCGGGCCTGGCGCTGTCCTGCTGGGCTGAGCAGTCTCTTTACACACACACACACACACACACACACATATATATATTTATATATATATATAAAGTCACACACACCCGGCGCCCGGCTTCATATCCCATGCACACACAGCTCCCCTCACAAAAACACACAGGCCCCTAATCATGCCGGTGTCTAGCACTCCGCTGGCGATCACCGCTCCGCCACGCTGCCATCATGGGCCAATTAAGTGGCCATATATCTGTCTAACAGTCTCCTCCGGCTGAACGGACAGTGGTGGAGTCGCAGTAGTAAGCAGCCGGCGTGCCCCCCCCCCCCCCCCCCCGCAGCTCGCAGTCAATTTGTAGCTTTAAGCCTGGTTGCCACAACACTCCAGCATTATTAGGACTAGTAGCACTATTGAGGATTCTCTCCAGGCGTGTGTGTGTGTGTGTGTGTGTGTGTGTGTGTGTGTGTGTGTGGAGGGGCGAGGGGGGGGGGAGGAGTCCACATTATTAGTTGTACCCAAGCATGCATGCATGTTTGCAGCTCTTTTAATGATTTTTTTTTTTTTAAATGATGGACGCGTCGAAAGTTTCTCATTTCTCTTTGGTGATTATTTAAGTATATAAAATTTAATTTAATTTTTTTTTTTTTCCCTGAAACACCTGCATGCATCTGCATTTTGCATATGAAAAAAATTTCAGATTTAGCAAAATTATACAAATTAAAGCTCATATATATACAAATTTATGTTAAAAAAAATTTTTTTTGACAAATTTGTCAGAAAGTTTCATGAAAATCTGATTCTCTAGAAATTTAATAGCTGAAGCTGTGTGTGTGTGTGTGTGTGTGTGTGTGTGTGTGTGTGTGTGTGTGTGTGTGTGTGCGTGTGTGTGTCTACTGTGGAGGATGGGAGGGGCTTATCTTTGTTTGTGTTTTTTTTTGTATGTTATGTTTATGTATTTTTGTTTTTGATTCTGTGAAGCACTTTGTGTGGAATCTTGTACGAAAAGTGATTTATAAATAAAGTTGATTCGATTTAAATGTTAAGAATACAGGTGCATGCATGTTTCTGCACACGTGATCAGAAAACAAGCGTCCACCCGGATGTTGAATCCGACTTAAAATGTCGTTTTCAAACGATGCAGAACAGACGTCTGATGCCGTGATGAGTTCAGGGACGGTAGGACGTTTGTACGCCAGATGAAGTCGCACTATGTTGCATTTAGATGCAGCTTCTTGTCTCAGACAGGAAGTGATGCGAGTTTTACTTCCTGGATTCACGAAAGAAAGGAAAATATTTCAGGTTATTTTTTTGGAAAATATAAAAAGGGAAACAAAACAACAACAAAAAAAAAACGTCTGAAAGGCGCCGTCACCCTGGGATCCCGATTCCATTTCCTTCCTCTCCCGTCTTTCCATCCCTCCGTCTCCCAGATGCAGTTCCAGGCTCGTGATTGGGTAACCACGGCAACACCACACGCCGTGGGGATCAGTAGATAAATTACTGGGCGCAGAAGACGAACGCCCTTGGACCGGTATTCCCATCTGGGTCCGGACGGATTGGGATGCATCCGAGCAGGTTGTCGTGGTGATACACACACACACACACACACACACACACACACACACACACACACACACACACACACACACACACGTACATCTGAGCGATGGAGATCCGGATTGAACGGATCCGCTTCCCTGTGGCTTCTTGAAATGAATTTCTGTCCCAGATCTCTTTCCTGAGCTTCATCTCTGCACGGAATCCTGATCCCATGTGTGTGTGTGTGTGTGTGTGTGTGTGTGTGTGTGTGTGTGTGTGTGTGTGTGTGACCGTGGTGCACTCGCTGGTCGTTCATCACTGGAGGAGCTCCAGATAACTCAGCCTTCAGCAGCGAGTCAGAGGACGGCGTCTGCTGACCCGGCGTTTAACCAGGTCGTGTGTGTGTGTGCGTGTGTGTGTGTGTGTGTGTGCGTGTGTGTGTGTGCGTGCGTGTGTGTGTGTGTGTGGTGGAGAGTCGGCGATCCCAGTCGAGGTCTGACCTGGTGATGATGACCTCTGACCCCCTTTTATCCGGTGCAACGAGGCCATCAGTCCTGTTAGCAGCGACCTGCTGCCTCCTCCTCCACTTCCTCTTCCTCCTCCTCTTCCTCTTCCTCCTCCTCTTCCTCCTCCTCTTCCTCTTCCTCCTCCTCTTCCTCCTCTTCCTCCTCCTCTTCCTCCTCCTCTTCCTCCTCCTTTCCCACTGGCTCCTCCTCCTCTTCCTCCTCCTCTTCCTCCTCCTCTTCCTCTTCCTCCTCCTCTTCCTCCTCCTCTTCCTCCTCCTCTTCCTCCTCCTCTTCCTCCTCCTTTCCCACTGGCTCCTCCTCCTCTTCCTTTTCCTCTTCCTCCTCCTTTCCCACTGGCTCTTCCTCCTCTTCCTCAGCGACTCTTCCTCCTCCTCCTCCTCTTCCTCCTCCTCTTCCTCCTCCTCTTCCTCCTCCTCTTCCTCCTCCTCTTCCTCCTCCTTTCCCACTGGCTCCTCCTCCTCTTCCTCCTCCTCTTCCTCCTCCTTTCCCACTGGCTCTTCCTCCTCTTCCTCAGCGACTCTTCCTCCTCCTCTTCCTCCTCCTCTTCCTCCCCTCGCACAAACACTTGCAGTCAACTTTCTCCTCACCCACCTATCCCCCCCCCCCGTCCTTCCCTTCTACCCCTGAAGTCCCCCGTCTCAATCTGAAGGGGGGGGGGTTGGGTGAGGAGGAGGAGGGAGGAACCAGATTGATGAAGAACCCTTTTGATTCACCGCTGCAGGCAAAGGAAGAGAAAATTGATTGAACCTTGATGAGAATTATATCAAGGGCCGCGTTCATTTGCAGCGATGGAGCGGCTGCATGCAGCGGCGGCGAGGGGGGGGGGGGGCGGGGGGGGGGGTGGTGGTGGGGGGGGTCCTGTACATATGTATGATCTGTTCTAGAGTGTGATTCAGAGTTAAAGGGAAACGCGGGGGAACGGCGGATTTACATGATTCTTCCTTTTAACCTTCCTCGGATCAAACCGCCGTTGTTTTTTAAACGAAGGCACAAAGTCGGCGCCGCCGCCGAGGTCACGCGTTAGCATACGGGCTCAGAGCGCCGGCCCGCTTCCCGCTGACGTCATCAAGGGGCGGGGGGCACCTGGTCTGGACCGGCGCCGGCAGCGTTAGCGTGCTAGTTTAGCGAAGAGGAGAACGCGGAAATCAGGTGGGGACCTGGTGGTGGCGCCAGAGGGAGGAGTCAGGGAGGAGTCAGGGGGTCATCGACGCGTGAAAGGAAGGAGTAGCACTAGCTAGCTGGCTAGATAGCTAGCTAATACTTCCAAACGCACTCTTTGTTGCAGAAAGGTGTTCTAGCTAGCTAGAAACAACACACTTTTCTGTAACAAACGAAAAGTGTCTTAGCTAGCTAGCTGAGACATCCAAACACACTCTACGTTTTGTTGCAAAAAATTGTTCTAGCTAGCTAGAAGCACACTCCAAACACACTTTTCCATTACAAAACAAAAAGTGTGTTTGGATGTCATAGGTAGCTAGCTTTGTTAGTTTATCTAGCTAACTTGTTAAGACATCCAAACACACTTTTCATTTTGTTTAGCTAGCTAGCTACAACATCTAAACACACTTTTCCTTGTATTACAGGAAGGTGTTCTAGCTAGCGAGAAGCACACTCTAGAAACACTTTTCCATGACAACAGGAAAACTGTTTGGATTTCTTAGCTAGCTAACTCGTTTCTGTTTAGCTAGATAACTAGCTAAGACATCTAAACACTCTTTTCGTTTTGTTACGGAAAAGTGTTGTAGCTAGCTAGAAACAAACTCCAAATACACTTTTCCGTCACAAAAACAAAAAGTTTGTTTAGATGTCTTAGCTCGCTAGCTAGATGAACAAAATGAGCTAGCTAAGACATCCAAACACACTTTTTGTGTTGTTACGGAAAATGTTTCCAGCTAGCTAGAAACACACTTTTCTGTAACAAAACAAAAAGTGTGTCTTAGCTAGCTAGCTAGCTAAGACTCGTTCGTGATTCCAGCCTCCAGGGTGAAATAAAAAACGTGTAGAAGCAACAAACGGGACTTTTGGGAAAGTGGCACAACCAGACGGGAGTACGTTTGGATCGCACGACCAGGAAAACACCGTATCGGAAGGAAAAGTGTGTTTGGATGTCGCAGAACTCGATCCGGGACGAACCAGGAAGTGGAAAAACTCATCCGGATTTTCAACCGCCGTCAAAAAAACGTAGAGTAATTAATTTTCCGCGGCATGTGTTCGATGTCAGAGGCAGGTTGACAGAACTAAGACCGTCCAATCAGACCGCTGGTGCGGTCAGGTGTGTGTGTGTGTGTGTGTGTGTGTGTGTGTGTGTGTGTGTGTGTGTGTGCCATCTGGCAGTGGTGCCTCGTACCCAGCAGTACCCGTCCCTGTGTGTCGGATCAGAACCGCCAGATCACAGATCCAGATCGCTGCACAAACATCACCAAAAATTCACACACACACATACACACACACACACACACACACACACACACACACACACACACACACACACACACACACACACACACACACACACACACACACACACACACACACACACCAATACACAGATGCTTTGAGGAAACACGCTAATTGCAGTCTGTGGATGTCAATCAAACTGTTTTTCTCCGTTTGTCTCATCACTCTCTTTTCTGGTGGCATCTCTGCCCCCCCACCACCACCACCACCACCACCTGCCCCCCCATGGAGAACCCCCCAGGGACGGCTGGAGACACTCAGATATTCATTAGGACCACACAAGACGGGATGAAAATCTCAACGGATCTGAGGACTGTATCCTCAATGAAGGGGGGGGGGGGGGCATGGTGATTATTGGGTGGGGGGATGATTGGCATTAGATCAATATTAGAATGTTCAGAAATGAAGGCTAACAAAGATACAAACTCAACGTCGAATCAATGTGGCGTCGCTCGTGTCTGCCTGCAAAGGTCCGCCCATTTTTAGCCCAAGAGGGCGTGTGATTGGTCGGTTTAGACGACAATGGATTCAAGGGAAACTTTCAGGTTCGTCTTCTTCATCTGAACCTAATCAATCCATAAATGAAATTCCACACCTTACTCGTCTTTTGTTTCTGCGAGAGAAATTACTTTCTGTAAGACGGAGAAATTTACAAATCACCAATTTCTTTATAACTTAATTCCTTATATGGTTGTACTTCCTGTGCAGCAGTTATTTAGGAATTCACGTTTACACATCAAATTAAGAGATGTAAAAAAAAAAAAAAGCCAGTGTCGACCAATGAAAGGTGAGTTTGTTTGTTTGTTTATGTAAACACAAATTGTTCACTTTGTTTCTGAAAGGTCATGACCCCGAGAGAGATGCCGCGCCCCGACGTCACTCCGCATCCTGAAGGGGGGTGTGTGCAAGTCCGATTATTCAAATGACAGCCAATCCGCAGCGTTTCCATGGCGCCCCCCACCCTCTGTAAACATTACGCACATCAAGACATTAACGTGGAGCACGGCGGCGGCGGCGACGCAGAATCAATTTGGGCTCCTTCAAAAGCCCCACTTGAAGCCGCTAGCGAGGCGGAGCGGAGATGCTAATCGGCAAAAGGTCCGGGTGTAATGCCCCCCCCTTCCCCCCATATCCACCGCCGCCCACCCACCCCCACCATTCCATTCAGCACGCCTTCCTCTGAAGCCGCCGTCTTAATTATCACCATAGGACATACATTACCAGACCAAACGCAAATGTCATCAGAACGACAATGGGCCCGCAGTCGCCGTTACGGCGGCGCGTTAATTGATCTTATCGTAATCACATTATCTGGTTGGAATAAGGTGCTTTAATCGGCGGCCCCGGCCGTTTACACCCCCATAAATATCCGCTGAGGAGCCGAGACTCATCACGTTCACGAAGGGAGTGTTTGTGCAGCACATTAAGACTAATGGAAGGGGTTTCAGCCGGACTGAAGGGGTTTCCCTCCCGCGAGAAGGAAAGTGAAGCAGAAAAATGTCACTTATTTTATTTTAGTTGGGTGGAAATTTTCCGCAAGGTGTCAAAACTTCTTAAGTCTGAATTGAAATTTTGCATTTTTAAAAAAAAAACTCGACGTGGAAAGTTTTAAAGGTGCCGAAGAGACGATGGGTTTGATGTGTCTATTAAGGATCCAAGCGAGTGCCACAATAAGCCCCGCCCACATTGAATTTAGAATTATGTACCTTTAAAAGAAAAACATGTTTCGAATCGTTTTTTGTTTTGTTTTTATAAATTTGTGCCACACAAGAACAAAACATTCAAAGTTACAAAGAATTCAACAAGTCTAGTCATCGATTCTGTTTCGGATCAAACGAGAAGTTTGGAGGGAAAATGTAAGGATTCAAGTGAGCCCCGCCCACAGCCCCGCCCACATTGACTTTAGAATTATGTACCTTAAAAAAAAATCATGTTTCGAATCGTATTTTTGTAAAAAAAAAAAAAAAAAAAAAAAAAATTGTGCTACACAGGAACAAAACATTCGAAACTACAAAGAATTCAACAAGTCTAGTCATCGATTCTGTTTCGGATCAAACAAGAAGTTTGGAGGGAAAATTTATTTTACTTCTTTAAATACAAACATTGTCCTGACTGAGCAGTAAAGTTGGAGGTAAAGTCAGTAGACACCAGTAAACAACTGTGTGTGTGTCATCACACACACACACACACACACACACACACACACACACACACGCCATTCTATTATCTCAGGATTCCCGATGAATTCTTCAGAGATGGTATTAAGAACACAGACGTTAATAAAAGTCCAATCAAAAGAACTTCCAAAGCTTCGGCTTCTTTCACTTTCTAAATGAGATCAAAGCGAAAGTCGAAACCGTTTAAGAACGACTCCGATCCAGAAGAAACAAACAATAACAACAATAAGTAAGAGAAAACGTAATGAATGGCCGGGAAACAAACAAATAAAATAATAAGAGGAGAGAAAACAGCGCGGAGAGGAGGGACGGCCGATCCGCCGGGACGCTTCTCCTTTATTGTCTCTCCTCTTCTTTCATCTCCAGTATTTTTGTTTGTTTTGTTTATTTCTCCATTTGAGAGATTTGGTTTCTCATGTGTTGTACAAAGGGGCCGGATTGGGAGGGGGGAGGGGCTGACTTATTATTGCTGTGTGTGTGTGTGTGTGTGTGTGTCCTTGTTTGTGTAATTATATTCCCCAAATTCCCACAGAGGAAATAGGCTGAGCTATAATTGGCGAGACAATGTGGGTAATGTTTGATTATTCCTTTATTTATATGATTATTGTGATGTTTTCCGCACGTCTCCTCCTATCCGGGCTCGAAGGCGCGTTTGCGTCCTGCGGCGGTCCTGACAGGACGATGGAACCACCCCCCCACCTCGAGTTTTTGAACCCGTTCCACGACGGATAAAACATAGCGTCGCATCTCTTTTCATATGCTAACGCCCGCTATTCAGACACCGTTCCCTTCGCCCACAGTACCGCTGCCTCTTAAGACAGGGGGGGCAGACCGGGGGAGGGGGTTGGTCAAACGAGGTGGGCGGGGTCGACCCCGAACCAAAAATAGAGGAAAGAGAAAAGTCGGTGAAGAAATCAATTCTTTTCCACCATGCAGTTTTAGAAGGAGGGCCCGGGGGTTGGGAGGGGTGAGGCAGCGGCGCAGGGAAGAGGAGGGAGGGGGGGATGAGGAGCGGTGGCATCGGAGAACTCCTCGGGTCAATAATCGATAGGAGTAGGGGAAACATGTTGAGGATAAAAAAGACTTTGGCCTTGGTTGGCGGCACCGGCGCAGCAGGAAACCAGTCCAGAGGCGACTCCCCAAAACACTTGATCGGCCACGCCCACTGAGATTGTCAGCAGAGATGGAAGAAACATGACGAACAAAGTTTCCACCTATTTCCACGAAGTTTCCACCCATTTCCACCAAAAAATGCGAAATAAACTTCCCCATTCGATGGCGAAGGTACGAGTGTCGGCTGCGACCTCCTCGCGAACCTGTGCCTCGATTTCTCAAAGAATCTCGCCAAGATGACGTTTTCAAAGTCCGCGGTAAATCCAAAATGCGATAATTTTTTCATTATCCTCCAACGGGACGATAAATCCGTCACGTGGGTGGCGAAGGAATACCGTCAAGGAAGGAAGCACGTCAGTCATTCCTCATTAGCGACTCGTGGAATAACGAGGTGATGGGAGACTGATAGAAATCAGCCTTTGAAGTTTTTCCTCCCCGAGCAAAAAAAAAAAAAAAAAAAAAAAGCTTCTCCTTTTCCCTGCGAGGAATAAAAGGCGCCAATTAAGCAAATAAATATATCAATTAAGCGGCGTAATTGAGATTGTGTGGATATATGAAAATGAATTTCCCAACGGAGTCTTTGGTAATGAGTTCCGCAGAGGCGTTAAAGGTGCGCCGGTGTCGCGTGGAACTGTAACACACACCGGGCCGATATTTTTAACCTCCTTTCCCTGCTTGTTTATTCCCGAGTCTTTCTGTAATCCCGACCCGTTAATCTTCGCAGTTACACAAAGAACATTTGATCATCAACAAAGAAACTTCCGTGCCTCGTTGGCGCGAAAGAAACGCTGTAACAACCACCAACGCGTGAGGCTGGCTATAAATATGCACACCGCAGCCGCCGTAACGCTGAAAGGTTCAACCGCTAATTAGCACAACGGGCTAACGCGGCTAAAACAAGATGACAGGTAGGGGGGAAGATGCAACATCCGCCGCGGTGTCGAGCTTCAATCCCTGCAGCACACCTTTGCTCGCCACCCCCCACCCTCGTCATCGCCAGGGGGTCGGATGTCGACGGATGCGGGCGTCAGGGCGGCGTTTCCACGCGGGAGTGCCTCCGGCAATATGGCCGCCCGGGCCCGGCGAGGGCAACGTAAAGTATAAATTATAAATGCAATCTTAGTTAATGATGTCCTCACATAGATTCAGTTTAAGAGCAATTAATGCAGCTTTTTTTGTGCAGGGGGGTGCCCCCATATGCATAATGTCAGAGCTCCCCCTCCCACACATATATGCAGGGAAGGAAGGGGGGGGGTGCTATGTAGGAACAAATGTAAACGCGGCGCGTTAAGGCGCAGCTGCATGCCCACACTTTTATCAGGGTTTCAAGTCTTTAAACAAGTTGTTGTTCAAACGGAACGCGGGTCTCGACCTGACACGGCGAAGGAGGGGCGTTTCGGAGTCCCAGCGTGCCAGGAATACTCCACTCCAGTTTCTGTAAAAAAAGTACTACCAGTCATTAGACCAGGTCCTGGAGTAAAGACTCGATTTTCTAAATTTGGTTTGCGGGCTGGAGAAGTTTAACAACCCCTGCACCGTTTTCCTGGAGGAGGATGGATAATGAGGACAAGGTTGAGAGACGGAGCGCAGAGAGAGACGAAAAAAAAAAAAAACACCAAAGATGGGCCTGTGTGAGAACGTAAATGTAGCGAATTGCATTTAACCCCTCCCCCCCCAACCAACACAACACAACAAACACAAAAGATGCACAGTTCTCCATCTCTCTGAGGACGGACTCGGCGTTCTACATATTGAATGAAACAAGACGAGTTGGAGATCTATTTTCAGAGCTAAACACGCGGTTAGCTCCTCCCGAGTGCAACGCCGCCGGTCGGGCGAAAACGCCGCAGCCTTTTTACCCGGAGGTCAAGGTGATTAAAGCGAGCGCTCACCTTTACCTGCAGACGTTGTGCACAGATTTGTGCACACCTGAGGCTTTGAGCGAGAATGCAAACTCAATGGGTGAAACCATTGACGCGTCTTTAAATCACTGGCTTACCATGACATTTATAGATGTCAATCAACTGTCAACAGGTCAGTGTGGGCGGAGCTTGTCAGTGAATATCTGACTTCCATTCATGGAATTTAGCGTCATGATGACTGATCCAGTTACAGAAAAGAGGATGGTGAATCAGAGGAAGACGCAAAAGTTGAGGTTGCTTATGATACAAATGAACAAAGTTTGGGTACTTTTGCACTCACTTGTGAGCAAACACAGTGTCGCTCTGAGCAAAGCATCTTGGGATTGGTCAAGAACAGAAAGAAAACACTGATAAATGTCTGGAGTGTCAGAGAAAGTCAACCAAAAGAGATCAATTGCTGCCAAACACTGGCAGCCAATACTAGTAAAAGTTCTGTTAGGGGGAACATGTTGGTCCCTTTAAGGTGGACCCAATGGATCCATCGGTGGCAGGACGTACAGTAGTGGGCCGACCCCTTTCCGTGGCGTCCGCGGCTAAATGCATTAGCGACAGCCAACTGCTCATTTTTCTAGAAGACATCCTCTGATATGGATTTTCATGATGTGGGAGTGAGCGCTGGACCAGTTGCCCCAGAATTCATGAAAAGATCAATTTGATCATTGCACCCGCTGAGGTGGAAGCGTGGATGATTGGCGGTGAAGTGTCCTCTGGTTGTGAAGTGGTCTCCGGGCAGCTGAGGCTTTGGCAGGAAGGCCCGGCAGCAACACTCGTCGGCACAGATTGCCATAGTTGACCGGCAGCCCAGGCAGATGGCCAGCGACCAAACAGCCCTATTAGCATTTGGTCTGGATTAAATCAAACACCCAGCAGAGAACCATCTCTGGAACGGTCCTGGAATGGTCCTGGAATGGTCCTGGAATGGTCCTGGAAGGGGTGGAGTGGTTGGAATGGGGGTACGGGAAAAAGACTGGACATGTAGTGCATGTCGTCATCTGGAAGGGGTCCGGTTCTCTGACGTCATTGAGGTTGATGAATCAGTAAGACTCCAATCTAGACCCATAAATGTATTATGGGATGTTGACACTAAAAATAGATTTGACTTCCATAAACCAGCACTGTTCATGGGTGACGGATGTTGAGGTAAGAACTGGCGGTGGAACTTTGAAAACCTCCAACTTCCTGCTGAGCTTCGACTACCAGCAGTCACACCTTGAGGTACTCTAGTTACTCCCCTTCTTTGCTGATGAGACTTTTCCTTTCTGGGAAAACCCCCTGGGGGGGTTTAGGGTTAGCTCAACCAGCCAAGACCCAACTTTTAGGTGCAGGACTTGTCCAGAGACGGAAAACAAGAAAAAACCTTCGACAGGAAAAAGTAGAACCAGTCCCTCATCCTTCCCTGGGTCTGCAACCAGTGCTTGAACCACCGTGAATCTATCCTCCAGGAGCTCCTCCACAACTCCGGGATGTCTTTTGTATGCTACCTCACAATAATGACCATATCTTGATGACACAACCGTGAGTAAGTGGAACGGTTCTGGTGTGGTGTCATTCCTGTTAAAGACCAGTTTAACCAGAAACCGGCTCCTATCAGGGACAGCTGGGGCATTTAGCACCCCTCTTTGTACCAAAGTAGCATGTCAGGAGATTTTCCAACCATGTTCGTAGTGATTCAGAAAATATCTTCAACCCAAATTCACAAGATTCTGGTTTCTCCTCCTCCACCGGGACTGAATGTCTTTTCTGCTCCTTTAGTTTGGGAGGAAAGAGGAGGAAGAGGAGGAAGAGGAGTAGAGCAAAGAGGCCAAGAGGGAGACAAAGGCAGAAACATTCCGCATGAGGAGAAAGTCAGTGACCTGTCATGTTTCCGCGATCCCTCCGCCGTGCACGCCCACTCACGGGGGCATCGTGCACGCTAATCTGAAGTGATTGCATGTCCACTTACATAAATTATGGACTGCGCTGGATGCATTATTTACTCAGGAAAATTAAAAAGGCATGCCAGGTTGGTGGACGGCCTCACAACATCACGACACACACACACACACACACACACACACCGACCACAGGGAGATGCTCTGAACATGGACACACACTCTTTCCTTTATATCAGCTTCCTCTTCTAATCCTCATCATCTTCATTCTTGGCTCTCTCCATTTTTTTTTTTTTTTAATGTATTCCTCTTTTCATCCCGTCTTCCCATCTTTGAATCTCGTTTTTACTTCTGTGCAGGTTCATAACCTGGGTCCTTCATCTTCATCCATCCATCCTCTGTACATCTCCGGTCCACAAAGAGCCCGATACTTGAAGGCTCCAGCAACTTGAATTGGGATATTGTGTAACGCTAAACAAATTCCTCGCACAAAGAGACGGAATCGACTGATAAACATCTTCTGCATTCAGTTATTTTTTATTTTTGGACGTCCGCTTTATGTTTTTTCACATCATCCTCCATCATGAACCTTGAGCTAGGACCCGGCGAGGGCCACTTTTGGTGGAAGGAGATGTTTTGAAAATGTGGTGGGATCGGCCGGTTTATTTCTTTAGAAACTTTACAACCAGAACATTTGAGCCTAAGGACACGGATGACGCCGCAACTGGAGGTGTGTCCTAAGGTTACAGACCAATGGGAAGGCGTGGGTACAGCTATTCCCAACAGTGGTCCCCAACCCCCGGGTTGTGGACCAGTACCGGTCTTTGGGTTAGTCAGTACCGGGTAATACAGAAAGAATTCAGAACTTCCATTATTTCTGTTTCTTTCTGATGTGATCCTGAACAATGTTTAGTTTTAAATGACGCTTGTCGAGATGCTTGCCTCGGTCACATGACTACCTTCTTAAAGGGGCCGCTCCGGCCACTAACACAGAATACATTGCCGCTAACCTGAAATTCCCAAGCTGGCAAAACCACCAAGAAACAAACGTCTTTGGAAAGTTTCTTTGCGCAGGTTAAAAGAGGAGGAGACAGAAGGAGAACCTGCGACTTTGAAGAAAAAGAAAGCCGAAAAATACCAGTGTTTTTATCCACCACACCGGTCCGGTCCGTGAAAATATCGCCTGACGCTAAACCGGTCCGTGTTGGCGGCCGCTGCTTTCCGAGGCCCAAACCGTTGCAGTCCGGTCCTTCTTCTTTATTCAACCTTCAAGTTAAAGCTTGAAGGAAGAAGAAAAGCTCAAATCAGTATGCAAAGAGTCGGCGTGGGGCGTCTCCTCGCAAAAAAAAAAAGAAGAAATCCTGAGCTTTGCTGTAACTTTTGGACACCGAGCGTCGCCTCCAGAGGAAAGGAAAGGCCTCTGAAACAGAATCTTATCAGAAAGTAGAAAGTCTGCTTCTCCCCACGCACTTCCATCCAGCAGCCGCAATCTTGGCTACGGCACGTTCGACTTAACACCTAAATATAGAGCATGCCGGCTATTCATGTAGTGTTACTGCGACGCTAATGCCTGCAATCGCGGATTTTTTGGAGGGCTAGCCCGCCTCATGGCGCGGCCGCCGGCTCCTGAATATGCATGGTGCCGAGCGGCGGGGAGAAGAGAGCGCCAGGCGAGACACAGAGGATTTGATGTTCAATAAAAGAGAAAGCCTTTGACATGGAATATGAGTGGGGCCCAGCCTCAATATAAAAGAACCAGGAGGGGAATTAGATGGATGGAGAATTCCTTCAGAAATACAGACGGAAAAGAGAGTCGCGAGGAAAAGGAACAGGGGATATTTGGGTGTGTGTGTGTGTGTGTGTGTGTGACGAGTGACAGCAAAGACACACACACACACACACACACTCATTCCACGTGGAAACATTCGTCTGCTCCCTCTTCACTACAGGGATAATATGGATAACGGGTAATATCGCCGAATGTGTCGAAACGTCATTAAGTCGTCGTAACGTCTTTGTCTTGGACGTAGTTTTTTTTTTTTTTTTTTTTTTAACAGATTACCTTTAAAAATCAGCGACTCACCTAACGGGCTCTTTAAATGCCGTTAGCATCCGCGTGCTAACGCCGTAAAAGGAAACGGTTTGGGAAAAAGAAAATTAAAAAAGGGGGTCGATAAGCGGCGGCGGAAGTTTTTTCCCTCGGTAAGCCGATTCAGCATGAAAGACAGACGGCAGGAAGTGATGTCATCAGGGCCACGGTAGTGGTGTCATAAAGTTTTGCGGATTCGAAACGGGGGAGGCGGAGCCTGTTGAAGCTGGTTGGCAATGTTGAGATGGAAAAAGGATGTTGCTCCAACTTCCTGTGTAGCATCACATGGGTTTTCTACTTCCTGTTTTGCCAGGGGGCGGGGCCTGTTCCACATTTAGAGTATTTTCCATTGCAATTAAGGCTCGGGCCTGATCCCTTCTGACACGGTGATTGTTATTTCAAACACAGATTAATAAATCATGGACATCTAGTTAAGCATTAAAATAGGTCTGCAGCAGCCCAGGCTAACCTCCACACACACACACACACACACACACACACACACACACACACACACACACACACGCGCCTTAACAATGAAGCTGATTCTGTGGATGAAGGAGGTCAAGGAGAAGATGGATATTCTTCTGTTTATTCCAGCAGGCGGTCCTGATCCAGAAATAGAGTTTAATTTTAAAGAAGAGACGACCACACACACACACACACACACACACACACACACACACACACACACACACACACACACACACACACACACACACACGATATTCAAAGGGATTTGCGAGGGTTGAGGACTGATTTAAACTCCTCAAGCCGGACGCCGTCCTGTCGGGGCGGGGCCATCGTCAGGTGGGCCGTCCCACTCCGGGTACGGGTCTTTAAACCGGTTTGGACATTTAAACCGGATCTGGATCCTGGATCTGGATTCAGATCTTTTTTACACGACGCTCGATAGATGTGCCTGGATATCCTTTGTCGCTCTTTTAAATGAACACATGCAAGGGTCATGTATGTGCTGGAGCATGTACACACACACACACACACACACACACACACACACACACACACACACACACACATCAAAATAAATATGAGCTGAAAGGGGAGAAACCAGCAGGAGAATCTGCATAATAAATGCAGGAGATGCTCCTCTCTGCACGCTCTGACCCCGAATCTCTGGCCCCGCCCCTCCGCCCCCCCCCCCCCCCCCCAACCAACCCCCCCCCCCAACCAACCCCCCCTGGCTACACAATCCTCCCTTACTTCCCCTTCCTGTTGCATTAGCATCCACTCCTCCATCCTCCGTCCATCCTCCTCTCTGGTGAACCCCTCTCCTCCCGTCGCTCCCGACGACTCGTGGTCCAATACAACATTTATGCAGAGTAATGTGTGCAACGGTCATGCCCCCCCCCCCCCCACAAAACAAAATGTCACACACACACACACACGCACGCACAGTCTCCTGTGGTCCACACAGAGCACTTTAGCTATCACCGTGGATTAGCCTGAGACCTGTAATGAACCTTTAAGTACGCCAGGGCCCTTTTAAGCCAGAATACACACACACACACACACACACACACACACACACACACACACACACACACACACACACACACACACTGCATGCCATGTAAACACAAGTGTACAAAGTCGTGCGTGCTGCTGTTCATCTACACACACACACGCACACACACGCGCGCTTTGGCTGGTGTTCGACGTGAACATGCGATGGGGTCGCGAACCCGCAAGGACGAGTCCGTTTGTCTCAATAAAGTTTTTTTTAAATCGCTCTTTTTGTCCACTTACCTTGAGGGAAACACTCTGGATTAACGCCAGCGAAGACACGAACCACGTGGATTTCTTCTTCTTCATCCGTAGGTCCCGGATGGGCCTAAAACCTGATGGAGGGGATTTCATTATTATTATTGTTGTTACTATTAATGATGTGACCTTTGACCTCAGAGCAGTGGCCCCGTCCCAGATGCAGGTGTCCCACAAAAGATTTTTTTTTTAGATATTTTTTTCCACAGATTTATGATTCTGCTTCATTATTTGCAGGAAAAATAAAATAAAGTAAATAATAAATAAAATAAGAGCAGCCTCTATAAATGACTGATGATGTCATCAGTGTCTGGAGAGACTCTGGAGAGTTATAAGGTCACCAAACGATGAATCAGAGTCTATTTCAATAGAAACAAAAACTCCTTCAAAGTAAAAGCTCCACAGAAACGTACATACGTTTGATAAACTTCAGTTTGAACTCTGCGTTTCCGTTTTGTGAACCAATAATATCGTTTACACCAAAAATGCTGCTTTATGTGCCCCCGATTGCCCCTTGGGGAACAAATAAAGTTTTTTTTTAATTGAATTGAGTTGAAACTTACCGGAGGCGTGGAGACAGATGCTTCAGCACAAACACGTCCTGGACACAGGTGAAACTAATTATCTCACGTGAGAGGATTTTCAAAATAAAACAGGAACCAAACTAATGACACTCTCTGTTAGAAATCCAAAATAAAACGCGTCATGAATGAGGCAGATGTTACATTTATAAGCATACGGTGTTTTGAGCTTTCTGGGCCACCGTACTTGACAGACTTGTTCATGTTTACATGTTAAAACATAGATTTAAGTAATTAAGACATTAAGACTTTTTCCTTTGATTTACACACGATTGACTGTTAAGTAGCATAAATTAAATTAAATTAAATTTAAAAAATAATTAAACTAAAAAAATTACAGTACAAAAATAAAATGAAAGAAATAAATTTAAATACATTAGTTAAATTAAATGATTGTATGAGCTTGAATTTTTTTATTTTACTTATGTATATATATTACATTACTCTATGATATATTTATTTATACATTTATATAATATAATATAATATAATATAATATTATATAATATAATATAATATAATATTATATAATATAATATAATATAATATTATATTATATTATATAATATAATATTCAAACGTGATATTATATAATAATATAATATAATATTATATTATATTATATTATATTATATTAAATTATATTATATTATTAGATTAAATTAGAATAAAAGAGATTCGATCGATATAACTTGTATTACATGTTTTCACCGTGTTTCATCTCGTGACTCTTTCTTTTCATTAAATTGCACGTCTTTATTTCCTGCTCTTCAGGATGTCGTCTCTTTATCTGAATGTGGGGACGTTCGACTAAACATGACTGATTTATTCCTCCACAAATATAAGACGTGATCGTCAAACGTAAAGGCAGCTGTCAAAGCATGCCGGCGTGTCAACGTTGTACACGCGTGCAAACACTTCCACATACATCAATCATGTATCCTGGAACATGAATGGAGCTCGTCGCTCTGTAACCTCAGCATATGTCTTTAAGGCTGCATGAGACACCAGTCAGGATGGAGGGATGGAGGCGGAGGGGAAGACGCTGATCAAGTGGCTCTGCAAATTATATATAACTACTGGTACAATTACTGGACTGTATTACCAACAGTCTGTCACAACAGCGAAGGCTTGACAGGAAGACGCATCCAGACAAACACGAGGACGGGATGTAAAACGAGACCAGCCTGACGGTAGAAGTCGGTGTGACGCGCCAACATCCGGGTCGTCACGCGACGAGGAGTTTGAGGCGTAAGAATCCGTCTCTCCTCCACTGCTGCGGATCGCTGGAACGCCTGAGGAGGTTCCAGGTGAGGAGTCAGCTGAGCAGGAACCGGGTGTGGATCTATGTTGGATCAGCGCCGCCTGTGGATTCTGTCCAGGGTGTTTTCAGACGCTGACCCCCCCTTCACAGAACCCAGATGAGGCAAAGGTTTGAAAAACAGGAATCCTGGTGTCTTCAGTACAATGATACTGATCAATAACAATATTGATACTGATACTGATCAATAACAATATTGATACTGATACTGATCAATAACAATACTGATACTGATACTGATCAATAATAATACTGATACTGATACTGATCAATAACAATATTGATACTGATACTGATCAATAACAATACTGATACTGATACTGATCAATAATAATACTGATACTGATACTGATCAATAACAATATTGATACTGATAAGTAACAGTGTTACTATTCATACTGATACTAATCAATAACAATACTGATACTGATACTGATCAATAACAATACTGATACTGATACTGATCAATATCAATACTGATACTGATAAGTAATAGTGTTACTATTGATACTGATACTAATCAATAACAATGCTAATACTGATACTGATCAATAACAATACTGATACTGATACTGATCAATAACAATACTACTACTGATACTGATCAAGAACAATACTAATAAATGATACTGATCAATAACAATACTAAAACTGATACTGATAAATTACAATACTACTACTGATAATGATACTGATCAATCACAATACTAATACTAATACCGATCAGTAATATACTGATCGGATACACTGATACGGATACCAATACTGATCAATAACACCTTCACATAGGACATGCCCACAGGCCGACTAGAAAATGCATATTGATCTCTGTTGCTTTATCTGTCATTAACTGCCAACACACACACACACACACACACACACACACACACACACACACACACACACACACACACTGAACAAGAAGCGAGTGACAGACAGAAGGAATCAGAGGAGGGAGGAGAGGGAAACACACCCGGTATAAATCACCCTCTCTGACGGGGTGAGGGTGGATGGGGGTGGGGGGGGGTGGGTGAGGTGAGGTGAGGTGGGGGGGGGTGAGGAGCAGATAGGGAGCAGGAGATGAAGTGATAGGGAGCGTCTCCCCCTGACATTATTCACAGTTATGTAACACACTGCTGGGTGCTGGTAGGAATCATGGTAACAAATACAGCCACACACAGATTTATGCATTTATGCATCCACAACACTGACAGGCCACAGGGGATGTCCGTGTGTTCACGTCTGAGTCTGCTGCACACGCACAAATCCACAAACAGACAGAGGATGCACGCATAAATATGCACAAGGAACGCACGGTTTCCAGGCTTTGAGACGTTTCAGGGTGAAGAGTTGCAAGAACAACAATCTGAAAGGGTATTAAGAAGAAACAGAGGAGAGAGAGAGTGGAAAGGGAGACTGTACACGGCGGATCAGAGTCGGCGTGAGGAAGAGGAGTGGGAAGAAGACGACAGCAGAAAGGGAGTACGGAGAGGAAATGGGGGGGGGGGGTGTCTAAAAAGAGGAAGATGTAGGAAGAGGTTTGAAGAGAGGAGGTGTTGACTCATCCAGGAGGACCGGACTGAGTTTGATGACGAGAACCCTCCAGGATGGGAGGTGGGGCAATTATGAACCCCGAGCCTGTAGTACGTTCACTTTAGGTAAGGATCAGGAGAACCAGACTGGGTTTGAAGACGAGAACCCTCCAGGAGGGGAGGTGGGGCAATTATGAACCCCAAACCTGTAGTACGTTCACTTTAGGTAAGGATCAGGAGAACCAGACTGGGTTTGAAGACGAGATCCCTCCAGGAGGGGAGGTGGGGCAATTATGAACCCCAAACCTGTAGTACGTTCAGTTCGGGTAAGAAGAATCAAAGGTCGCTCTGAGGTTTTATGATCGTCCTCCGCAAGACAGACTCAACCGTTGATTGGAAACAACGGAAGTCTTGAAGTCAAGAAGAAGAAGAAGAAGAATTAGAAGAAGAAGAAAAAGAATTAGAAGAAGAAGAAGAAGAGCGATAAAGTACAAAGACAGGAAGATTGTAAGAGCAAAGATCGTTGGGGGTAGTGAATGAGAGGAATGTCGAGAACAGGAAAGGAGGGATAAAAAAGGAGAGATAGCAACAAAGAGGGGAGACACTGCTAGTTCTCTCTCTCCCTCTCCCCACCCCCCCCCGTCTTAAAGGCCTCACACTCATGTATATTAATGGTGCTGCGATATGACAATGGTGACACAAAGCTTGTTTACAGGGAGCCGGCTGGTTCAGGCTGTTTAGCATGCGGCTCTGCTGGGATTTATCACGCCGCACCTCGTGTCGCTGCCGCCGCCGCTCGACTTGATACAACAACACGCCGTTTTCTACATTTACATTTCACTTTCTACATTTAGCTGACGCACTCAAGCGAACGGCGACCGGCGAACGAGGACGTGAAGGAAAGCGGTCGCCCTCCGGGTCGCGTGTGAAGGGATTTTGTTTCTGCGACCTACAAGTATTCAAAGTTCTTTATTTCCCCATCATGTAACTGGACACGTCAAGTTCAACTTGTGATGATTGGTAAAAATGTTTCCCAGCTTGATGTGGGATATGAAATGTACGTCCATGTGGTTAAAAAACAGGATTCGCACAAAGCTAGCCAGCTAGCTCTCGCCACAAACCTGGACAACTCTTTGAATGAAGTCACGTCAAATTCACTTCTTAGATTTTGGATAACTAAAGCGATATCTTTCCATCGGATAAAGACTTTAGCAGTCAGACATCTGGATCATACGTTATCAGAGAAACAAGCTGAGCTAATGTTAGCAGCAACCCTGCCCAGAGCCCCCTTAGACGTCCTGTGGATGCCAAGAAGCGTTGGCGAGACTGAGATTCTTGACATGAAACAACTTTATTCAGTGTTTTTACTGATTTTAATTACAAGGTCCATTTGTTTCGGAGAGGAGAGGACCTCCGCCGATGATTCAGGTCTCTGGGAAAACCTCGCGAAACGATGGAAACGGCGTGATGCTAATCATGCCCAAAAGCTAATCATGCTTCCAACAAGGGCTGCGGATCAGTCGTATCCCTCCTGCGATCCAATCCTTGAACTGCGGAATGCATTTTGGCTCAGTTTGAACATCTGCACCGAATTTTATGACAATCTGTCCAAAAGCTGTTGAAACCTTTTATACCATAAGCCATATATCAACGAGCTGGTGACTCCGGATGAAACAAAGGACCCCCAGTGTGTAGAATGCATCCTCTGGCAACCATGGAAGTTTCACGGCAATGCATTTCGAAATAGTTCTGTCTGGATGAAAGTGGAGGACTCGCTGACCGGATGATATTTCCAGCAGCAAAAGATGCAAAATATTTGGATCAAAGTACCGTCCGCCAAAAACGAGACAGTGCTTCTTCTTCTTCTTTTTTTTTTTTTTTTTCTACCTGGCTCAATCTTTAAAAAAAAATAAAAAAAAAAGTTCACTTGACTTTTTTGTAATTATTTTTTGAAAAACAAAACGCCGGCATGTTCCAGACACGTCCTCCACTGTTTCCATTTGATCCTCGATGAACTTCAGTTTCATTAGAGCGCCTTTCTGCCGAGCGCTTCGGTGACCTGTTCTGGCAAAAAATCCTGCCAAGTGCGCTTTTGAATTTTTATTTTTTTATTTTTTGGACTTGTCTCCAAGATGCCTTCAGGCTACAATTGTTCTAGGTGTTGATTTTCAAATCCTGTTTCAAGCTAGACGCAAACACACCGGTTATTTTTCCTATCAGCGATCAGATACAAGTACGTGGGGATGGAATGATTTTATTAAGTCGACGTTTATCCGGTCTTTCTTTTGTTTTTCTCTCTGGAGGGCTTCGAACCAAAGTTTTTCGACAGGCCAGCCGTTGAATGTGTCCTGTTCTAATTTTGAGGCCTATTACAACGACAGTGGGTTTTTTGAATATCAGCAATTTCTTAAACTTCTGAAACCGTACTGTTAAAAAATTAATTGCTTACACAAATCCGACGAGGGGGCACCTACAAGGATGGGCAAATAATAAGAAATCAGGACAATCGTCAACCAGAACTGGCAGGGGGACAAGAAGCGTCCAATAGGAGATGAGGGTAAACACCATGTGTGGTCCATAAAGCAGAGAAGTGGAATTAGGAAGCAGTCATCCTGGAAAAAAGGTTACTTGATGTT
The DNA here is from genome assembly GCA_013358685.1 of Antennarius maculatus. Taxonomy (NCBI): domain Eukaryota; kingdom Metazoa; phylum Chordata; class Actinopteri; order Lophiiformes; family Antennariidae; genus Antennarius; species Antennarius maculatus. The sequence continues at coordinate 20,517,238 of CM023616.1, forward strand.
GAAAAGTTTTAAAAACAACATCCTGTGTCCATTTTAGACAAATATTATTTAATACGTTAATGAAAAAGTCTTGGAGGCGCATGTAAATTTGGGTTATTTATGTCTTGGCTGGACCACAATGTCAACGATTCCCAGTTCTACCTGGATTTAAGAGAAGAAAGACTCATCACCTCCGAAACTCCACGCAAATATCGATTAACCTGAGCGTCAAGACAACAAAGACTGAGAAACAATTCATATTTTAGCCGCAACGCTGGACTATAGCTCTTAAGGGTTACGTCAGAATCGTAATAAAGTTGATCGTTTAGCCCGTGTAGCATAAATAAATGAGGCTCTGAACAAACTTGTGGAGTTTCGCTGCATCCCTAAACGGAGACAGGCGAGATTCGCCGGCGGAACTGTTAACGATCGCTCCAGAAATAACGTGTGGAATGTCTCACGTACTTCCAGACACACCTGCAGTGTGGAGTCTGCCTCCAGCTCCTCCTCCACCTGTCTGGTGAGAACGAGACCACGCCGACTCTCTCACCCTCACTTTCTCACCCTCCCTCCCCCATCCACAGTGATGCCCCCCAGTATGGAGGGGAGGGAAGGGAGGGTCTGGGTGAGACAGAATCAAGTCTTTATTGAAAGATCATACGGGATGACTGAGGAATCCCATTACTTGTTGATTAAGTATTGATCTCAAGTCATCCAAGTATTAACAAGTAAGCTAATATGGGTAGACCCGTGGGACCAGTGGCTTGGGGGTTGTGGGGGGGGGGTGACAGATTGGAAAAGAAATAGTGAAAGATGGAGAGTGAAAAAGAAGGGGAACGTGCCTGAAAGTGGGATGGAGACCCCAAAAAAAGACCTGATGACAATAAAGGCTGACGGAGAGAGAGAGCATTTGAAGTTGGAGACGACAAAGTGGAGGCAAAGCGATTGAGCGACAGAAAAAGTGGAGTGAAGGTAAGCGTTAGCCGGTCAAAGGAAGAAAGAAAGGAATAAAGAGGAGGGGAGGGAGGTGTTCACGCCGGTGGAGGAGGTGTGCAGGGAGAGGTTAGGTGCTCAAGGCTTTGGTTGAAATGTCAAGCGCTGGCTGCTGAGTGGAGATCAATTCCTTCATTACTCTCACCTCTTACCATTACTATCATGGCATGACATTTCTGCAGGGAATTGATGGCCCCCTCCATTACATATATGCATCCCGGCACATGCAGAAAACACGTCGACAGTCACGTGGAATTCCTTTACGAAACATACGGAGTGTGAAGTAAAACGTGAGCGTAAGGATGTGATCAACGTAGAGACGTAGGAGCAAACACGGCAAGCGTTAGACAACAAGCACATTTTTAAAACCGCAGTTTTAATTCAAATCACTAGATGGCGATAGAGAGATTGAATACAATAAAAGCATATGAAGTCATAAAATCATGTTAAAATATTAGTATGGAAAGTATAAAACCTGTCCGCGTCCGTCAACAGACTCGTCGAATCTTGTTTGGATGGCTGGCTGAAGGCGGGGGACACCTCAGATGAGACACCAGCTCATCGTGGGGCCACACGAGAGACAAACAGCAGGTTTGAGTGTGTGCATAATAATAATTGTTGGTCTAATAAACACAGCTGTAGTTCACGGTCTTCATAGGAGACTCTTCGACTATGAGAAACGTAGAAGAAAACCAGCTTTATGTTTTCATATGAATTAAACAAACCCACAGAACGCTTGAAGAAATAGAATATTATTCTCGCCGTTGTTTCTACAGCTGTGTCATTTATTGCCAGGCCATCTGATGTTTAATTCATTCCTAAAAAAGATAAAGCTATACATATTTCATCGCTTGGAAACGGTTGGTGTAAACAGAATGCAACCTGTTTGTGTGCACGGCGGCGAACAAACAGTCGAATCATCGATGGGAGCGGCGGAGAGCAGTCAGGGGTCTGACCTGACCTGAGCCGTCGACATCAGGGCGAAGGTTTTAAAACTCCAGTGGTGTGGAAATCCTATGGAACTTTTAAAATCCCCAAAACTCGTCCCGTTCCGCCTCCAGGACTCCTCTGGACACCTCCCCCAGTGCGGTTCTGTCCTTTTGAACTCAGGGTTGAGGAACCAAAAGCCGTTGAACTTCAACGCACAACTTGACACGACTAGCGGCAGGTTAGCGGCGCCGAGTCCACGACGAAGCGAGGGTGCACTTCAGAGACCTGCAAGCCAAAGGCCAAGGAAGGGGGGAAGTCCTGAAGATTGGTTTACCCTTCTCGTCCTAATAGCGTGATCATGGGTGGTCAAGACCTTTGATGCACATCTCCGAAGAAGAAGAAAGTTAAGTTTTGAAAAATGCAATTTTAAGATGCAAAGAGATTGGCCTTGACCTTCCGTTCGCAGGCCTGTTGTTTCTTTGTCTGCAAGGAAATCTTTGTGCGGAATTTGTTGTGGAGTTTCTGAGAAATTATTAACCACAAGTCAATATGTTTTACTTTTTTTATTAGCAAGGCGTCATTCAGTTGTGGTGTTAATGCTTCTGAGCAAAAAACAGCCTCATTGATTGCAATTAGAGTCTGATGTAGGTGAAACTGTAGGTCACCGAGAAGACTTGTGGTCAAGAGGAAAAGGTGTCCGAGCCAGAAAGGAAAGGTGACCTGAGATGTTTCCTACCATTCTGAGCACCTCTATGTGATACCCGTGAAGAACCGTGACCTGTCGTGTCAGTTCGAGGTAAGGTCCACCCTGAAATGTGGAAAAAGACAAAGGTTCAATCAGTGGAGAACATCAATGCCTTGTTGTCTTCTCCCAGACGCGAGGGTAGGCCGTTCCAGAGAAGGATAATTGTCGAGTTTTGTTTCCAGATCGTTTTGTTTGACGGCCCGTCATTGAGACCCACCAACAACTATTTTTTTCTCCCGAACCTCACGGTGTCTGATGTGCTGTTTTTTTTTTGGTTTTTTTGATGTTGAACTTGACTAGAGGAATCAAGCATTTTTGCATTCGCACATGAAACTTTGCAAACTTAAGTGAGAAGAAGAAAATTCCGACAAAACAAAACCAAAAAAGGAAAAAAAATCAACAATTTGAGCTTGAGTTGTTATTTTTAGGATGGAGGAGGTTCGCTGATCTAAATAACTATCCTTTATCGAGAAACACATGATCGCTGTGTTCTCCCCTGTACAGTAATCCCTTGTTATGATGTTTATGAACAGATATTAAACCACCTTCTATCTGTATTAACCTTTCCCCTCGCTCTTATAGACTGTTTAAAGCACTTTTAGGTGTTTCTTTAATACACGAAAGTGTGCTGAGTTTCGTGAGTCTCGGAACGTAGCGCACTTCTGTATGCTGTTAGCCAATAGCGTGTGAATACAGTATCACGTGACTACCTACTAAAAAATCCGTGATGTAGTGAAGCCGTGAGTTATCTTTATGAGTTATCCTTTCTATATCACGTCCGTGTTAAAGAACATGCTTTTCTCTCGACACTGACCATGCACCTGATCTTTTCTGCAGAAACATGCAGCGTTAGGAACTTAAATGCAAAGGGTTAAATCGATATCAACCATTAAACATCAGTTAAATCTCTAAACACGCACCGAAGGTAAACTTTACCGCATTGTGACGCGATTATTTTCACAGCTCTCGGTATCACCTGCTATTCTCTCATTTTTATCTCCTGTCCTCCAGCCACAGTAAATAATTCATTTTTCATTAAAAACTCATTACCGCTAAAATCCCTGCGTTTATATCATCAGCGACTACACGAGAAAAGAGAGAGAGGGAAGGAGCGCGAACGCGAAAGAGAGGGAGAACGGAGTTGAAATATGAGGCAAAACCATAAATAGATTGTGCGCTCTAATGTGATTGTCATCCTGCGGTTGCTCTTTGTCTGCGGAGAATGCAGAGTGATGAGTCCAATGAGAGGAGGATCAATGAAAGACAGGGAGAGAAGAGAGAGGGAGGATGATGAAAGATGGGTGAAGGCAGGGGAAGTGAGGACCGGCCTCTCTGGATGTGCGGATAAGAGGAAGAGTCGGCGCCGGCGGAGGAAGTCGCAGCTCAGGCGTTCGGCTGTTTTCATATGCAGATCAGCCGCTGTGATTATTTATTCGCTCTTCACAAGCTCTGCTGTTATTTGTGTGAATATACACTTCTGGATTAGAGCGCTTGTAGAACATGACACCGCACCTGGAAGCCAGGTTGGAGGCTCACTTCCCTCCCATTCCACAAAGCGGCAGTTTGTCGCGCTCTTTTGTTTTAAATTTAGGTTGTTCGCCTATTTCAATCTCGCTGGACCGAAAGATTCTTGTCCTGCATCTTCCTGTCTCTCCCCTGCAGATTCAGTGGTTGTTAGTTGGAAACTTCAATAGCATACCGGATCAAACTGGTGGAACTAGCACCCCTCTGTTAAAGGATAAGGCTGGCAGTGTTCTGGATCTTTATCCGGACCACAGCCCGGCTCTGTAATCCAGACGGTCAGTGCTCCCGACCAGATTGGCCAATGGGGCGCAGCTCATCTTCATCGCTTGTGATTGATGGACTTTCCTCGTTGGTTGCAGCAAATATGCGTTAACTCTAGCGCCGCAGACCGGTGGCTCCAAACCGGCTTATTCCGTTATTAGAGGGTCGAAACCATGCGTCCAACCTGGAGTTACAGTAGTAACTAACATGCCGTTTTGATTAGGATTCGCCCCATAGGCTACTGCCGGGCCCAGGATCCAGTCCATCCAGAACCCAGAGGCACCCGCAGCACATTTTTGATGTTTCTATCCTGATCTTCGCTTGTCGTGTGCGCCTGTGCCTCTTCCATCCTCCTGTCTTTAATGAGGTGTGAGTTCCAGTGTGCGTGTTTGTGTGTGTGTTTGCCAGTGTTTGGCATTCCTCTCATCCATCGGCCGGTCAATAAGGTGGTGTGATTATTCAGATGGGCCTCAGGTTTAACCCTCCCATCGTCATCGACTTGATGAAGGTTTTAGTCCCGTTAAGAGGCTGACACACTTCATTACAGACAACATTCCTCTATTGATTAAACCATTCCAAGGTCTGGCCTCTCTTTTCTAGGAAGGATCTGCTCAGTAATAACTGTACCGCTCAGAACACGGAGCGCCCAACACGCACACGCCTGTAAATGTAGGTTATGTAATATCATGTGGGTTTGCTGCGTAGACCTTTATTTGTTATGAAATAGTCTATAGATGGGGGGGTTCTGACTAATTACTGGGAGGTAATGATGTTTGTTGTGGAGGCCACAGTCAAACTGGAACCGACTGGTTTACAGTAGGAGTGAGAAAAAGCCTTGAAACCGTCATTTATTTAACATGTACGTCTTAAAGCTAATGAACACATGCTAATGCAGAGATAGCAGTGAGCTATGGGTGCTAACAGAAGCTAAGCTAGCAAGGGCATTGTTAAGGATGATGTGACAAGTCTTGTAAACCAGGGTCAGGGTCAAGGGTTAGGATCAGTGTTAGTGTTGAAGTTGGGGTGGGGAATTTGGGTTTGGGGTTAGGGTTTGGGTAGGGGTTTGTGGTTAGAGTTGGGGTAGTGGAGGTTAGGGGTTAGGGTTGAGGGCTTGGGGTTGGGGGGTTAGGGATTGGGGGACCAGGACAGTTGGGAGTTGAGGGAGGTAACAGTTTGGGAGGTTAGGGGTTGGGGTTGACCGTCAATCGGCATCAATCCTTGCACACTCTGGGGCTACAAGTGTAGTTTATGACCCGACACCCGTTGGGTCAAATCCCACAGACCGACATCTGCTGGTGGTGAATTTGTAACGTTATTCTGAGCCCAGAGACGCACAAACGAAACACATTCATCTTCTCTGATGCTCTGAAGCTCAAGGACTCCCAGTTTCTGAAGTTCTTGAAAGTCGTTACCTCGCGAAAGTAATTCCCTGTTGATCAATCCCCAAAACGAGATGAACTCGGTACTGGAATTCTGTTTTACGTAGACGATTCAATAGTATTCCTGATAAACGTAGTCGCTTCGTCGACGCTTCGTTTCTCGTTCATGGAAACTCCGGAGCGAAGGTTTCTGTGTCAGCAGGTCCAAAGACAACAGATAAACTTTATCGGCATTGTTTCCGTCGTCTGAAAGGTATTTTGTTGCTGATACAGCTCGAGCGAAATCAATAACCATTTCGTGAATTATACGCTGCTGCCAAATTTGATGAGTCTCCTACAGATTTAAATGAACTTCCATCTAATGCCGCCCACACCACGAACCTGTCTCCTCTGGCCGGATGCCTATTAATAATTTCGAAGTCATAACGTATATTACAATATGCAAATACTCCTTCTGCTGAGATACAGTCATTAGAGTGTTTGCACTTTAAAATCTGTTGAAGGCAGATATCCAGTCTGATTGATTCCTATTTGAGTCAAAGTCATTAAGCGCCTTTTGCGGGTGATTAGATGGACTTTGTGTTTGCCGGATTACAAATTAAAAAAAAAGTTGTTTTTCTCAAGTTTCTGCAAAAAAAAGTTGGTCCAACTGATTTTTCCGATAGATGTAACTTTTTCAACACTCAAGTCAAGCTAAAATCTCCTTAAGTTACCCATGATTCCCTTCTTTCCCCCTCATCCAGACTCTGAGGAACCATCCTCCGTCACATCGGACTGGCGTTTCCGTGGACGCGCCCCCCAAAAATACACATGCAGTCCTGATTGTGTGGGCGCCACCTCGGTGATTGCCTATTTAGTGAGTAATTACGCCTGTCTTCCTCACTCTCAGCCAACAGCAGCGCTGATTGAGTTCCTCTCATTGTGGGTAATGTCTTATTTATTATAAGAGCCCAATGTAGATGGAGCAGTCACCTCCATCTGGAGCTCCCAAACAGACGCAGGAGGTCAGGGTGGGCGCCGGGAGAGGAACTCGCAACTTAACGTATATCGTCTTGATTGTAACGCAATTATAATTATAGTGTCAGGAAACTTTGAAGAGGCGAAGAAAAACACTTGAATAGAAAATCAAAATGAGCTTCAAGTGGTGGAGTTCATCCCTCTTGTTTTGATTCAAAACGTAAAAAATCCGACTCAATCGAGGTAACGCCTAGCCGTCGAGGCTAACGCTTGTTTTGATTTACCCCGTTTCAAACGCGGGCCGATCGGGCCGAGTCCACCTCGGCCTCCTGACGCTAATCTGTTTCTTTGTGTTTATTAGTAAATCAAAGGTCTAATCAGCTCTGGAGCTGCAGAGGAGAGGTGGAGAAGAGGAGGAGAAGGAGGAGGCGAAGAGGACGTATAGGCTATTTTTCAATCTAATGGCCAATTAAGATCAGGCTAAGCGAGGAGGCAGGAGAGCGTTGTCTAGAGCAGACCTCATTGAGACTCTAATAAAATGTCAAAATACCTCCTCTCTCTCTCTCTTTCTCTCTTTCCCTCTCCTTCAGTCTTCATCCCCCCCGTTTCTCAATCTATTTGATGCATTCTCTTCTTTTTTTTTTTTCTACTTCTTCCAACGCTCCTCTTTTTTGTCATTATTAAGCGAACGCACAAGCGTTCACCGTCATGCATGGGAAAGAAAAAACAATCCTCAATCTTTCTTCTTCTTCTTCTTCTTCTTCTCCATTACTCGCAGCCGTTCTCGCACGCCCACACACACTGGCTTCCCTCTCATCTTTTTATTTAGAAGTGCAAAGACAGAGAGAGAGGATGGAGGGAGGAGTGGAGGTATAGATTTGAGCTGCATACTGTATCAATTCTGCCCAGTCTAAATGACCTAAATAAGGAATTCAATACTGCGGGGTCTGAATAGGAGAGCTTAGTCCACATATTTATTGAATCCAGCCTCTTTGTCCAGTGCCAGCACACTTTGTGGTTTCAGACTCCACACCAGCGATCCAACGCCGAATGGAAATCCGATCTCTCTCCGTCTTTTTTTCTCACTCTGTCTTCTTCTTCTTTTTTTTTTTTTTTTTTGCTGTTTTTCTTTCGAGCTCGGGCCCTGGCACCGGAGGGGAGGATGGCGAAGGGATAGTGGAGAAAATAGAAGAAGGTGGCGTCTGGGAAGTTTTGGAAGGGTCGAGGTGTGTGTGCATGTGTGTGTGTGTGTGTGTGTGTGTGTGTGTGTGTGAGACGCACGTCTGGTGGACGTTGGTTTCTTTTTTCAGAAGATGTTCTCGTTGGCTCCAGATTGATGTTCTACCCTCCGTGTCCCGCTGCCCAATCCCAGTAAAGCTGCAGATCTGGAAAATATGTGAGTTACACATGTTGAAAGGATGACCCCCACCCGTCCCAACCCGTTCCTCTGACGAGATGGGACTGGGGGGGGGCGGGGGGTGTGTCGGCTGTTTGTTTCTGGAATGACGTACTATCTTTCTGAGTTTCCAGATTGGAGCGTCTTGGTCTGGACCCATGAAGCCACCACGGGGCAGCAGAACCCAGTCTCCTCGAAAGTGACCTGGCATCACCTCCAAAGTTGCCATGGTGACCTTGTCAGTAAATAGTTGTTTATTTACTCCTCCAGTATCAAATCTCCATCACTCGATGAGGATGTTCTGAAGGATTAAAGTCCAGGATTCATCCTCTGGGAGCCTGAATTACTTTATTTAACTGTTTAATGCTGGTATTTTAAAATATATGTGGTTTATTCAATTTTTTATAAAGTTTTCTTTTATTTTGATAATCAAATTATTATATAATCTCTGGACAGTTAAATTTCTGTAATTTAAATAAATTATTTTAATCATTTAAAAAAAAATTATTTTTTTTCATTTAATTTTTTTTTTTTTTATTTGGCAACTTATACAAAGAAATTCTCTGCAATTTTACAATCTCCCCCTAAAAAGAATTTGTGAGGGTAATTTAAGAAGGACAAGCAAAACCCAGAACTACCTGGGTAACAGATGTGGTCACGTACACACACTTGTGTGCGTGTGTGTGTGTGTGTGTGTGTGTGTGTGTGTGTGAGACAGAATGACCTTTTTAAGTTCCAGCCAAACTGCTAAACACACTCCCTCTGTGCCTGTCATTTACAGGTTGACTATTGACATCTTACAGTCTAAACTCAGGGGATACACACACACACACACACACACACACGTCTGCACTAAACAGGCCGGTAGCCGAGCTTCTCCTTTGGAATCTGTTGAAGTCAGCTTTGCGTCGGTGCAGCCGAACGCCGTCGCCATCGAAGATAAGGATGGTGGGAAGTCGTCCTGTTGCTAGCGGTCTCTAATCCGTCCATCATGGCCGTCCTCACCACTGGCCCGGTTCCGTTTCTGCAGTCTTGGGTCTGATCGGCACGCAGGCGATGCAAATCAATAACTGATCTCTCAGGATGAGCAGAGGGAAAAACCATCGCTGGGATATTCATAGAATATTTCAACAGACGCTTATCGGGGAGATCCGCGGATCTCAATAGCGAGGATACAGGAGGATAACCTCGCCTCAACGTTCCCACGGTAACAAAGCAATCCCCCACTGTGAAAAAAGACATTAAATATAATTCTGGTATATTTCCTGCCCAAATTTGCTGCAGGATTACCAGACCTCTTTGCAGGGACTGAACAACCTGCAGCTCCGGCTCTGTCAATACTAAATGAAGCTAATTACCTGGAGCTGAATGGAGAGAATTCTAATCAGGCAGCGGGTCCTTCCAGGTGTGGAGTTGAAAGAGAATTGTGGAATCCAGATTGTGACCTTTCCTCTGGACTTGAAGCAATGAGACGACTGGATAATGGACCTAAATGACTCTCAAATTATTTGGACACCTTCGGTATAAATCCGCTTCCGTGACCTTCCTGCGTTACATTTGGATTCATAATTAAGTTCTGCTTTCATAAATGAAGTCTGACTTTTCATGACACGTTGCAGCTTTATTTATTTCCTGTTCTTCATGCATGGAATAAATATTGAGCTTATTTTAAGGATGTCTCATAAAAAAAAAAAAAAAAAGAAAAAAAAGATTTCATTGTACGACCCAAGGAGGAGTCGGAGAGGAACGCTGCCCCCTACTGGTCGATACACTCAAACAGGAAGTAATGGTAAAGACATTTTTTTTGACAGAGGAAGTAGATAAATAATCACAGGAGACGTTTCGTGTCGGATTCATCATTCCAGATTTATTTTACGGTCTCCAAACCTGTTGACCAGACAAACGTTAATCATGTATTTTTGTTTTTGGAATCTTCTGTCAATCTGGGATATTTTAATCTGCTCCATCAGAGCTCCTCCAATCCCGTCCAGGATGGCCAACGCCCACACATTGAAGCTGCTTGTGTTCAGATGCCTCTTTGTATGTAAATGTAGGGTTCTCCTTCCATTTCTAAGGTTCTAAGTAGACATGTGTCAAACTCAAGGCCCCGGGGGCCAAATGTGGCCCTCCACATCATTTTATATGGCCAGCAAGAGTGTAAATGGTCAGAGTGTCTGAAAATAAATAGGTCAAAAGTTTGCTTTGACCATTTTAACATTAACAAAAAGTTATAAAAGGATTTATAAAAGGATTTATGTTGTACCAGAGAAACAAGCAAACATTTTTTTTCTGTGTAACTGTAATGTTTGTAACTTGAATAAGTAATGAATTCAGAGTTAGTTCACATTAAGGAGTAGTTACATTTATTTTACATTTCATGCATCCACACACTCCTGCTTTACAGATAAATGCATCCAATCGCAACAATTTTGAACCCGATTGGTTGACAAAATGTGTTACTGTCTGCTTTCAGGCTGCGTCTCCAGTTTTGTCACGGCTTTAATTAAAGCCAGGAAGTGAGAAGAGATTTTAAAAAATAAAGGTTCTTGGATTCCGTCAAGGCTTCAAGAAAGATGCTTGAAATTGATCACAGTTCCCCGATTAGTAAACTATTTATCGATACAAATGGCGATATATTGAAAAGCGATAATAAAGGAGAAAAGATGAGCTGAATTTACATTACAGGTGAGGTCACAGCGATTTATTCCATCTGAAAGCAGCCAAGACACAGAAAAGCTCTTGTTTTTATCAATCTGAGTGTTAAATTCTTCTGGATTCGATCAAGTCGAGCTCACTTTTGGTTAAATTGTTGAACGGGCGCCAAACATTTCCTGTTTAAACCAAAAAAAAAAAAAAAAAAATCAAAGTCTGGACTCATAAACGTCCAAAGGAGACGTGTCCGTTTGAGGCCGTTATTCTTCTATGTGTGTGGGTTTTTTTTTTTTTTTATTTCAAATCCAAACACAATCACACTCGTCTACATCCTCGTGAAAGCGTCATTTCCGCATTTCTCGCCCCATTTCCCGCCACGCATGACGGAATATTTTCTCCGTCCGCAACACAGAGGCTAATTGAGATGTAAGATTCGGCAGCACGTCGCGGTAGACGGGAATGCATAATGAAACGCCCAATCGGACGGTATGCTAAATATAATGACAGAGGTGAGGCTGCGGGATCACGTCGAATACACAGTAAGTCGAGCATCATCTTCGTCTGCCCGCCTCCCACGCACGTGCACACGCGTACGTGCACGCGCACGATGAACGACGACCGGGCAACGGCGGGTTTGTTGTTGTGGAGTTCAGTCGCGCTCAGACACAAGCGCGGGTCAGGAAGTCCCCCGGTGGCGTCGAAACTGGCAGGAATCCTTTTTCCGACGATCCAGCAGGCTTTTTTTCTTTACGGCGCTGCCAACAACGCACTCCCCTCCACGCAAACGCAATCGCTTCTCCTCTCTCCTATCCAATCATCCATTATTTCCGAGCCCTCACAGGCATTGCAGACAATGAGACGCTGAATGGGAGAAAGTGAAGCTAATTTGCGGACATGTGCTTTGTTATTGTTTCAATAAAAATTCCCTATGAACACGACAATTACATAAGTACAACAAAGAGGCTTTTGGCGAAGCCTCAATCACGTCTGCCACACAGACGTCCCTTCAGAGGCTCGGTAACGCATCATTAGCGAGCATACATCCAAATAAATCACCAACTCGTTTGGGATCCTTTGTGATCTCTTTCTCTCTCTGGGAACGACGGATCAGGACGGACAGGAAGTTGTTAGTAGGTTTAGAGAACTTCCTTTAAAGAAATAAAACAGCTAAAAGAAACTCGTGTCAAGCTGGTTCCTTGGTTCTCGTTGGCGTTAACGGTGTTTTAGCCTCATTTGGCATGTTGAGCTAACTAACTAGCACCAGACAGAACAGGGGTGTCAAACTCATTTTCACCGAGGGGCCACATCAACATAACGGCCAGATGTAACTAATAAATGTAACTAAGAGTAATGTAACATAAATGTAAATACTAACTCTGAATTTATTACTTATTCAAGTTACAAACATTACAGTTACACAGAAAATATGTTTGTTTCTCTGTTCTGACGTTAATCCTTTTAATTTGTCAGGTTATTAAACCCACAGAACTCCATCAATCAAGGATCAAACTATCAATGAATAAAGAAAAATAATATCAAACACAAGTTAGGACGTTAACGTTGTTCAAAACGTTTTTATCAGATTTAAAATGGGCTGAATTACTGCATTGTGGGAAATGTAGGTCTTAGTCAAAGCACACTTTTGACCTATTTATTTTTAGACACTGACCTCTTCTGCTCTCTCGGACCACATAAAATGATGTGGAGGGCCACATTTGGCCCCCGGGGCCTTGAGTTTGACACATGTGAGATAGAGGTACTGATGGAGCATTTCTGGACATCTATAGAGTTGCTTCTAACCTTTTCCTCGTATTCTCAGCAGCTTCTTTGATCCAATCTCGATTGGACGCTTTCAGGTTCACCTCCCAAACGCCCCCGACACCTTTTGGCGGTGGTCAAACCCTGAACCGGACCTGAGTGACACAAAAAGGTTCCAATAAAGTGAAAAACATGTTCAACTGTGATCACTTTCCTCCTACTGATGAAGTTCACATCCGCCTCCATCCTGTCACCAGTTTGACCCGCATTTCTTTAGACTGGGTCACTTTTTTGCCCCCCTCTCCCATATACACACACACACACACACTCATTCACACACAGTCCTGGCTTCCACTTCAGGGTTCTGGCTTCCATCCTTTGCACTGTGACACACACACACACACACACACACACACACACACACACCCTCTCCTCTCCCCAGCTCTAAGATCCTCTTCATCAGCCTTTATTGTCCCAATCAAAGCCCTTGCCTCCCTGACCGCCTTTAATATTCAACACTGCAAGATGGTACACGCGCCGTTTGTCTCGGTCTACACAACTGACGCAAAGCAGGACGTGTGTGTGTGTGTGTGTGTGTGCTTGTGTATGGGCACGCTTGCCCGCGAACTAAGCGAAGCTGGATAGCTGCGAGTCGCCCCGGCACCAAACTTAATTCTCCAAAGCGAGGTTGGGGATAAATATTTCAAGGTCATTCTGTTTGCTCTCTGTTGTCTTGTTCCGGGAGTGCCGACTATAATAGGAATATATGCATGCCTAACTAGGAGCTTTAGAAGTGAATTACACCGCCTGCTGCTCCCTCTACGCCTATAGCACCGGCCAAAAGATGAAAGATGGCTGACAAACAGGCTACGGTGGTCAAACAGAGCCATGTGTCTCTATTTGTAAAGTCCCAGGGAGCAGTGAACATCAGTACCGCCGGCCTTACAGATGCTATTAAACTATTATAACGCCAGCGCCGCTCCACATGCGTCACGATGAAGGCGTATCAGGAGGTTCCAAGCTGCTGTTGTTGTTTTAAAGGGAATTAAAGGCAGCGGAAGTCAGGTGCTAAGCTAACATAGCTAACAGGTTAGACTTCACCAGCACGGAAGGAAAGAACTCTGAGGCTAAAGACGTCTAGAGATGTCAGGAGAAGACACGAACGGGGTTGGGTTGGGTTGGTTGGTTGTTTAGGTAGGTAGATACTTTATTAATCCTGATATTAGGGTTAGCAATAAATGATTACATTATCAGTTCAGAACTTTTATTACCTTATTGGCCGATTACATTTCAAAAATGGGCAAATTTATTGCGTTACTGGCTGTCATTTTGCAGGCTTTAACAACGTTAATCACATTTTTCAACGGGGAGGTCTTGGTGGAGCTTATCGGTGAAAATCAGTCTTCTAATCGTGGAATTTAGCGACAGTTACCCAACAGAGGATGACGAATCAAAGGAAGGAGGACAAGTTGGGATGAGAGTTTGGGGATATCAGAGCGAAGGCGGTGTTGCTTTGAGCAAAGCATCTTGGGATCGGTCAAGAAGGGAAAGAAAACACCGATAAATGTCCGGAGCGTTGGATAAAGTCTGCCCAAGGAGATCAATTGGGACAAAACGCTGGCAGCCAATGAGTTAATGAAAGGAACAGGAGACAGGAAGTACTATACTAACTGCAAGTAGCAGCGCTTCATGTGTGCAAACGTGCAAAGCCAAAGGCGGGTCATGACACCTGGGCGGGGGGTGCCGGATGTCATTCAGGATGTCTATTCCATCTCAATCAGTGGGAACTGTCTGAGTTAGCACCTAGCATTTAGCATCGGTTTAAAAGCAGTCACTCCATCTGAAGTCCCATATTATTAAACAGAGTCCATCCGGGGTCGATGGGCCCGCGCCGCCCCCTCCCTCATCAATACGTTTAATAGAGCAGGTGAGGGAAAGGCAAACGAAAGTGTAGGGGGCAGGCCGCCGGCGAGGCGTCAAAGTGCAACCAGGGTGGATGGGCCGGCCCGCACCTTCCCTCATCAATACGTTTCAGGTAGTATTTAATAGAGCAGGTGAGGGAAAGGCAAACGAGGGCGTAGGGGGCAGGCCGCCAGTGGGGCATCAAAGTGCAACCGGAGGGGGAGACTTTTCATCTGGGCGGGAAGTTGTAAAGTAATGAAGTTGACACCGGCGTCCACCCCATTAGGCTGGGCCTGCATGGACCATTACAGGCAGGGTGAGAGGACAGCCCAGAGCCAGAGGACCCTACGGAAAACACACACACACACACACACACACACACACACACACACATAACACATAAAAGAAACAGAGGTTTGCACACATGGAAGGAATGAAAACGTACATCGTACAAGATGTCAACGCTTGGCATTCTTTCCTCAGGCGTTTGTCTATGTGTTTGTGTGTGTGTGTGTGTGTGTGTGTTTGTTGATGTGTGTGTGTGTGTGTTTGAACACATCCCCTGCAGAATCTTTTACATAATATGCGTGCATGTATGTAATCCCTTTGTGCGGCCTGTATTTGTGCATATGTACGACTTTCCTAAGTAACTGCACAGCAGCAGGAACGTCATAGCACCGTGTGTGTGTGTGTGTGTGTGTGTGTGTGTGTGTGTGTGTGTGTGTGTGTGTGTGTGTGGGAACGATCCGGTGGCAGCCTCCGCTCTCGTGCTCAGCCTGTCAGGGAAATATAATTTGCGCCTTCAGTGCTTTTCACCTGGCTCATATGTAGCATGCAAATTTATTTCTCTAATAATCCGAGTGCTCGACGGCCCTCCTCCAGGATTAATGACAGCATTCCGGGGGCCTCGCCTCCACCCTGGACCGCCAGAATATTAGCACCCCCCCCCCTCACGCACACACACCCTGACATGGAAAAATTGTGTTAGTTCTACACAGAAAAACGCCGGGGTATTTGTCCTGCTAGACAATATAATGGGCTGGTGCATCATCAGATTGCAATGTCATTTCAAAAAACCTTGAATACAAATAATGGGGATAAGGTGGGGGGGTTGGGAGGATAGATGGTGCGTTTTCTAATCCAGTGGGCTAGTTATCCTTCATTTCAGGTAGAGTGGTGTCGCGGTGACACACACACACACACACACACACACAGAGGAGAAAACACACCGTTCTGTTATTCAAATGAAGTGTGCCGCATTGTGCCGAGCTTGCTGCTTTCGGGACACATCCCTTTTCTTCCCCTCGACCACCGTTAATTAATCTTAGAGATCTTTTTTAGAGCCGACCGTCTCTCTCCCTCCCTCTTTTTTTTTTTTCTCGGCCCTCCCCAGCCTCGGTCTGCTCTGGCTTTTTCTAAGCAAACAGTATGAAATATGGATATGGTAGAAGTATTAATTATAACCCCATGTGTGGGTGGTGTGGATCTGTGTGCCTGTTCTGGGAAAAAAAGAGGGAGAAAGAGAGGAGAGGCGAGAGAGAGAGAGAGAGAGAGAGAGAGAGAGAGAGAGAGAGAGAGAGAGAGAGAGAGAGAGAGAGAGAGAGAGAGAGAGAGGAGGAAACAATGAGCCGGTGCCACCACCCACCGCCTGGATCTGTCACAAGAGGGTGGGAAGAGAGGGAGAGGAGAGAGGAAGAGATGCCCCGAGACAGTGTGAAAGGAGGTGAAGCAGTGTGTGTGTGTGTGTGTGTGTGTGTGTGTGTGTGTGTGTGTGTGTGTGTGTGTGTGTGTGTGTGTGTGTGACTGCGTAGCCCTTCACCTGCGAACAGAGAGCGCCTCCATCACAGGTGAGGCCACACAAAGCCTCGGTCGAGCCTGTCAGGCGCTGCCATCCAGCACAAAGCGGGTTAACTTCAGCAGAGGCGCTGCACCCTGACAGGCCGCGACTGCTGGTCACTTATCTTTTTAATTAGCTTTTCACTCCTCCTCAGCCTCCCAGCATCCCCCTTTCCTCCCTCCATCACCCCCACCCCCCCCACATCTCCGTCTGACATCCCTCTTTCTCCCTGTGTAACCAATTGGGAGCAGATTTCCTTGAAAAATGAAAAATCTTTGTCTACGGTACACTCGTCTTCACGCCGTGATGAAGTCGCCAACGTCAGGGGTGCTAAAGCTACTTCCTGTTGCTTCCTGTTACTACTTCCTGGTTGCTAGCAGAGTCTGGAACCTGTTATTTCTGCATTGGTGAGAAATAAAAGGTCAGGCGTTGCCGCTATTAGCGTCATTAGCATGGATTTATTACGCGTTTTAGCTCGGATGGAAGTTGTTCGGGATCCCGCACGGATCAGAAAAGGTTAGAAGCAACCAGACCATCCCAGAGTCATCAGCATTCCTAGGAAGAGGGCAACTCACCAGTGACCAATTAGATGAGAGATTCCAGGGCGGTGAATAAATGCAGCTGATTGGCTGGTGGGACCCCCGTGTGGCCGAGTTTTGTTGATGCTTTGGGGGGGGGCGCGGCGACGGCGTGTCAAGATGCTGGACCTCCTGAAGAACTGTGTCACCGGCTAATAGCCCACCGAAGACCCAATTGTGAGGCCAGACGATTCCGTCCTGCAGCAAACCGGCCAGAAAACAATTTTATTCCCCACACAGGAGCAAATAAAATCACGCTTTTAAACGATGCACAATAAAAAAAATATAATAAATGGGTTTTTTTCAAGTCTTGTGGAAAAAAGGCTGCAAAATCACACAGATATGACAAAATAAACCCGCTTCAGTCACATGATTTAAATATTTTACGCACGGCGAATTTCATCTGCGACTGGATTTGTACGTTATTGTTCCTCCGCCTTATCAAAGCGCTTTGAAATCTGCTTATAAAGCGTCGTGATGTCACCTGTCAGCGTCCATCTAAGCCGCCGATGAAGACGTGACAGCCTGTAGGGGACTAGAATACCATTAATGCTGCGTTTCATCCCAAATGGGCTTTTATTAAAATGAACGCCTAATTAAATTCTAAGATGAGGGGCCAGCGAACAATGGCAGACAATGGCAAGATTTTTTCCCTCCCTTGTTTTAAAGTAATTATGCGGGGCCTGACATGAGTGAGCACGCTGCCGGAGACCCCTCTAATGAGTTAAGCAAGAAAAATCGCCACAGTCGCCTTTCCTGGCAGCAGCTAATTGCCTGGCCACATCAGGCCACCCCTAATACTGTCATTTACAACCTGCTTTTCCTCCTCTGCTGCTGTTTCTGAAAATAATTTACTTAATTGACACGTCTGTACAGGTAGATTAAAAAAAAATCTAGGTGCAGGATGGCGCTGCGGGGAGCAGGCGGAGGTCAAAAAAACATCTTCTTGAAAGCAGGAACTTTGCTCTCCGGAGTAGCATTAAGCTAGCAATCACTTTCTACCAATGGCCGACCGTATAAAAACATGCGCCACGTGCGGAAGACAATAATGTAAAAAGAGTTGATAACAAAATAAATTTGCACTTTTAAAAATGTAATAGGCCAATAAACGTCCTGAACATTAAATTTTTGACTAGGGGTGAGGGTTAGGGTTCAGGGTTTAGAGTTAGGGTTAGAGTTAGGGTTAAGGTAAAGGAGAGAGTTTAGGGTTAAGGTATCGGGTAACAGTACGGGTTAGAGTTTATGGTTAAGGTTTAAGATAAGGGTTAGGGTAAGGGTAAGGTTTAGGGTAAGGGTTAGGTCAAGGCTTAGGGATCGGGTTTAGGGTGAGTTTTAGGATTTAGAGTTAGGGTTTAGGGCTAGGGTTTAGGTTAAGGGTAAGGGCTAGGGATAAGGTTTAGGGTGAGTATTAGGATTTAGAGTTAGAATTAGGGTTTATGGGTAGGGTTGAGGGTTTAGGTTAAGGGTAAGGGCTGGGGGTAAGGGTTAGGGTTTAAGGTAAGGTCTAGGCTTAGGGATAGGGTTTAGGGTAAGTATTAGGATTTAGAGTTAGGGCTTAGGGTTGGGGTTTAGTATTTAGGTTAAAGTTTAGGGTTTAGAGTAAGGGTTAGGTTTTTTGACCAGGCTAATAATTATTTCTTCATTAGGAAAAATTTATTACATTATCAAGTTTTTGGCCGATTACATTTCAAACAGGGCAAATTCATTACATTATCGGCTGTTATTACATTATTGGCTTTAACAAACCCGTAAATAAATATCCTTAAGAAAGATGTGAGAAAATAATAAAGGAAAATAAAAGGAAAGTGGATTTTAGAAATGTAAAAACACCCGTTGTGATTCAGTTATGACATTTCACTTTGCCTCTGGCATGAATGTCCAAATCTATATTAATCAGATGAAGAAAAAAAAAAAGAGACTATTATAATCACACCAAAAATGTCACAGCAACCGTCAGTCATCCATCACGCACACACACACACACACACACACACACACACACACACACACACACACACACACACACACACACACACACTGCATGACTTTCCTGTTGCGTCCACGAACCCGTCAGTATCTACGATGCCGCCGCTAACATTTGCAAACGTTTCTGGACCTCCAAACATGGGACTCCTGGAGGCGGAGCATAATTATTCATATGTTTCACTTAACCTTTAACATGCAGCCCCACACAGCGCCCCCCCCCCCTCGTCAGCGTCTGCATATTGGTACCGGATTATTACTGGAACGGGTCGGCATTTGTCCTTGTTTATGTGCCCCGTTGAAGCATCCTTGGCCGTGCTTGCCTACACTCTAGATGAATAGCATCCCCACCCCCACCCTCGGGCCCCCGGGGGGGGTCTCCCAACTTCTCCTGAGACCTTTAAGTGTTTGTTGACAGACTAACAGACTTTGGCTTGTTTAGCTTTCTCCACTCTCTAAAATCCAAAAGGTCACAATTCCTCCCCCAGCTGTACCCCCCCCCCCCGCCCCTTGAAAGAGGACGACAAAGAGAAAACAAGACCTCAGGAAAATCCCCTTTATAGCGGACCTTGAGAGCTCTCGGAGACAAACAGAATCCCTGTGGCCACGGTTACCAAGTTTACCAACATGTCTCTATGACTACAAATTACAAAATAGCTAAACAGCCCCCCCCCGCCCCCTCTCCTCACCACCACCACCCCACCTCCCCCAGCTGAAGAGGCAAACAAAGAGGAACTGAACTTGCTGAGTAGATTACAGTAGAAGCATCTTCATCTTTCTTTGGAGTAAAAACCCCCATATTTATGGTGGGGATGGGTGGGTTGGTGGGGGGGCATCCTGCTCAGCACGCACAATTCCCCGTTATTTGGGTTCTCTGTTGTTGCCGCGGTGCTGCTCATTATTATGGGGTGTCTGGTTCAGGCCATCAGAGAGGCTCTTGCCACTGAGGTCTCAGTGGAAATCGGAGAGCCCATCTCACTGCTTGGCAACCGAGCCCTGGGGCCTGTTTTGCACAGCTTAATTCAGATGAGAGTGCCACGCACAGGATTGGCTAAGCTCGACCCGCACCCCCCCCCCCACACACACACACACACACTCTGTCTGACTGACACACACACACTAACACTCCTCTGCTCTTCCTCTATCGTTCTTTATCTACATTGTTCTTGCGGAGTTCGGTTGATGAACTCCGCAAGAGTGTGTTTATTATGTACTCCAGAAAGCTGATCCTGGATCTACCTGAAATGACTCCATCAGACTGGCAGCTATTTAGGAACATTTAGCAATGCATGATTAAAAGTGGTTAAAAATTGCTAAAAATGGTTAAAAATTGTTACAAATGGTTACAAATGAAATAAGATTGTCAATAATCGATGAAATCCGGTCACACGGCGTCGTCCCACAAGGTCAGTACATCCGCAAGGGGCATGCACCCACTTCCACTAAGAGACAAGACATAATCTACCCATCATGCACTGGGCAACACAAGTAAATTAAGTCAGTCGTCTTGCTGATAGACGCTCGGTACCTCGTGGTGATGTATATATCAAACTTTTGATTTGAACATTCAAAGTCTGCCCTTTTATCCATTTACACACGCTTTCCATCAGCAACCCGCGTCTTGTATCCGTTACCTTCTTTAGATGCCATACGCCGCCATATGACAATGATGAAATGTGCCAAACCAGCAGAATTCAAATGACTAACTCGTATCTGGATTGTCAGGTTCGGTTAGCGAAGCGTCCACAGCTGTTTCTGCCTCTCAGGTTCTCAGGCTCGCCTGTCAATTAAAGAGCACAGGCGCTAGGCTAACATCTGTTTCTTTAGATACTCTACTGACAAAAGCTCAGTTGGTGGCGCTCTTTTACTCATCTCCATCGTGATGGCTATCAAATTCTTGAAATTGACGACGTCCAAAACACTCTCCCCCTACAGGAAGTCATTATTGTGTGAAGAAAATCAAAAAGATTTATTCATATCAGATGTCAAAGACAAAAAAAGTTTTGCTATAAAACCCAAACAATAAATAAAACATATCTGAAGAAGCCTCGTCTCTTCTGTCAGTGTCACCATCCTCTGTTGCCTCCGTACCAGCCTCGCATCCTCCTGGCCTCTCTTCTCCACGCCCGTTTCCTCGCCGTCTCCACCTCGCTTCGTTAAGTGGGTGATGGCGGGACGAGCGAGGAATCGGCAATGGCGGCTGTGACTCAGACAACCAGCTGCCGCGGTGTTGTGACGGTAATGAGGACGGGGTCAGCGTATACAGGCAGGCTGAAGGACAGAGGTGCACGGCGGAGGATGGAGAAGGGGAGAGGGAGGTAGACGAACAGATGCAAAGAGGAAGTGAAGCTGGGTTCACGCCGGGAGTGAGAGGGAGAGTGGGAGAGGGAGTGCGGAGATAAGTCGACAAGAAGCCGGCTGATGGCAGGACTCGACAGCAGGGAAAGTACTGAGCTCGGCAACTTTTCCCCTCGTACTGCAGCTCCAATGAGGAGAAGTGGAACAACTGGGAGGTTCACGCGAGGACGTGCGAAATATATACGTGATTTAACGCTTTTAACGGGTCGCCACCGATGACCCCTAGACACCCTCTGGAACTGGATGGCTTTGGCTTACTCTGCAGGGTCGCTCCAGACAGGAGAATGGGTATTAGCATAGCATTGCATGATTGCGTTGTCGTCAAGGTAAACCTTTAGAAAAATTAACATTAATATTGAAGGCAACGGCACGATGGCGTAGCGGGTAGTGTTGTCACCTCACAGCAAGAAGGTTCTGGGAGGGTGTTCTGTTCTGTGCGGAGTTTGTATGTTCCCCAAGTGACTGCATGGGTTTTCTCCAGGTTCTCCGGGTTTCCTCCCAAAACCCACGCACTTCAGGTGGATTGGTTGGTTCTGTAGGTGTTGTCTGTAGGTGTAAGTGTGTGGTTGATCGTGTTTCATGTGGTTCCACAATGCCCTGGCAACGTGTCTGAAGCATCTCTCCACTTCTTTCCCGTAAGGCCGCTGGGATAGGCTCCAGTAACCCACGTGACACGCGAAAGCGAAAGAACTTGAAGAGGCAAGGAACATGACACTCTGCTAGAATCGCGGTTTAAATGTTTGTATTGGACAATCTGACATTTATAAATCCAAAGTTTGTCGTCTTCCCAAAGCATCAGATTGTCTCAACACTAGCGACAATGGATCGCTGTCAGTAGCCACTTTGGCTATCGCCGAACGAACAAACCAAAGGAAAGCGTCTTTTCATTACACGTAGCGTCATTAAAATATTTACATTTATTTCACCGCAGGAACAAAAAAATCCATTCACACTGTTTTGCAGCTTTACTGTATTTGATTTGTTGAAGGAAAGCATTTCACAGGGAGAAAACGAGCGAAATGGAATGAGGCTGTGGCGACACCGACTCCCACTACAGACACAGAGTTTAACATCTTTACGCATGGCAGCTCAATTACCTGAGTGTAATTGCAATAACTCCAATACCTCTGCAGTCATGCTTGACAGTTTCCAGACCAGGTCCTGTAATTGCAGGTTGATATATGCAACTGGAAATCAAAGGGGGCTACCGTGTTAGCGAGAGAACAGTTAGGCTGTGACTTCCACGGCGGAGCGGTGAATAGCTAATGCAATAAAAGGCTGGAGTTATTAGCGGAGTTGTGAATGGCAAATTGGTGTGCCAAGTCATCGGGGTTGGTAATGAAAAAGATGGGGAGTTAAAAAGGGTGGAGAGGGAAGGATGAAACAATGGATGGTGTTCAGCTGCGTCAGGGAAGACTGGGGTCTGGTTCTAAAGGGACGTCAATATGCGACAGTTCCGTAGGACTGCTCCGTGGTCAGTTACAAAGTCATTCAGGATGGAGATTTCGTTTCAGGAATATTTAGTACAGCTCCAAGTCGATTGGTGGAACTGATGGATTTTATCCTCAAGTAAACAGATCAGCAAATAAAAATACAGCAGACTCTTTAAATACCTTGAGAATCGTCTGAGGAGCTCATGGAACTTTGGGATTTCGGAAAAAAGACATAAACATTCCAGATATAGTTGGACTGGATGATCCCCACGTTCCAAAAGTCAAACATTAATACCCTCGACACATTCCAAAGCTTTGGTACAGCTGGTCTTTGTAATCCACGTAACCACTTTGGCTTGTCCTGGGCTGACGTGGCAACGACTCCTACATAAAGTTGTCTTTATTCAAATTACCACATATTTTCTGGCCAACAGGAAACCAATTAGTATTTTCCAGCACGGGAGTCCCGGCCTCTGTTCTCCGGGTCTCTGAGTAAATAATCAAACCGTCACAGATCCTCAGCGCCGTTCACTTTTAGCGGTTCTGGGCGGTGGGAGGTCAACCACCTGGACCAGATGATGGGTAAATTTACCCACCTTTCCTTTCCTGCCAAAATTGTTTTTTCAAGCCTGCCAGACTTTACGGGACATCTCAGGAAAGTTTACATCAGAAGACTTCATATTTGACCGACTCGTAAGGGTTTCCCAGAGATCGGTGGACTTTTCTGAGATTTATCTCCGTCTTTTAGTGTTTTCTCGGTTCTCGGCCACAATCGGATTGTGTAGCCTGCGCGATCCCATAATATCAACATAACCATTAGGTCTCGGTTGCTACCCAGTCTGTATTTATTGTCTTAGATCATTTGCAGTAACAGCTGTCTTTATAATTTCGTTTTTCATTGCTTTGGCACTTTTGAACCACTCGTAATCAGGTTTACTTTGGGACCGACATTTGGGTTGAGAAAACGTAGAATAAACATCGCCTTTGATTGATTGACGGCGGAGGAGTCATGTGCGACCAGCCTGTATAAAAATCAGTAAAAGTTCCATCAAAAAGACCACACTTAGCGCTACCGCTGTACTTTAATGTGGTCGCAAGGAAACCTGAGATGGTGCGCGGTTCAGCCAGGGAAGCTAAAGGGGCTTGTGTGATTCCAGCATTCCTGCATATGTCCTGGGATGGTCCAAAACCACAGGCCCTGACACAAGCAGCGGTTCCAGAGCTGCCTGCCAAAATCCACTGTGAGGAATATTCCTGTTCTTTATCCAAGAGCGCTCCATTAGGATTTATAGCAGGGGAACATAAAGTACTTCAATAGAGTCCCTGTCCAGAACAGGGCCAAAGACAGAGTTCTGACAGCAGCGGCCCACCAAGAAAATTACTGGACTTCAACAAACTTTTCACTTTCAAAATGTTGGTCAGCTCTGAAAATGTCAAACATTCCATGATCCGTTCAGGGAATCTGGATATGCTGACATCTTTGGAAAAAAAAACATGTTGGAATTCTGCTAATTTTACGTTGTAAGCAAACAAAACCGGGTCAGAGCACAGTTCCAGCGTTCAGGGGAAAAACGTCAAAAAACAAAAAAAATGCACGGCTATAAAACGAGCGAATGACAACAACAATCATCACAGCTGTGAATTAATTGTAACGGCTGTAATTCCAGCCAACCGGAACGCGAAAGCACGAGCGCCGCGAAGAGCCGCGGACACCATAATCGTGCCGCAACGACGGGTAGCGGTATCTTAAATTCCTACTTACTGAGGCCCCCCGCAGCAATTACACTTCCTTAAACAGACTGTTAGGAGAGAGGAGGGAGAATGGGGAGGACGAAAAAGTGTGGCGGCGCGCTAGGAATAACTGTTGGTCGAGGAGCTAATAGGCATGGAATGATGACAGATATCATGGAGTGGACGCCACGCAATGACTGGGAAGGAATTAATAAGCAGGAATGGGTTAATAGTGCATTAAGAGCCAGCAGGAGAACGGCAGGAGAGGAGAGGGAGAAGCTTCTGAAGTCAGCTGTGAGTAATCGCCCCATGGCAAGCCTTCGACAATTACCATAACAGAGCAATTGGACGTGAAAAATGGATAATAGTATGGACATAGAAATGTGGTGCTGTGTGTGTGTGTGTGTGTGTGTGTGTGTGTGTGTGTGTGTGTGTGTGTGTGTGTGCGTGTGTGTCGAGGAGGAGGGAAAACACACACACAAATCCTACCGGCTTCTCCAAATGTGAAAAGCAGAAGGTGGTGGTGGTGGTGATTCTTCACACAAACCAACACACGTGTAGCCGTAGCGTGCTAATTTCAGTCATTTTCCCATCATCATTACTTGGCGGGGATTAGCGCCGACTCGCTATCCCGTCGATCAACGCGGGACACGCTACGAGACGGGACGACGTGACCTCGAGGAAAGATCCGACGCCTGCTGTTAAGTCAGTTAACAATCGTAACCTCATTTGTTGTGTGTGTGTGTGTGTGTGTGTGTGTGTTGGGGGGTTGATGTTGAGACCAGTGCATCCACAATGGGTGGAAAATAGGTTTACAGAGACAAACACACAGCGCAAACTGGATTCTGCGCTGTAACCGGTTGTAATGGGCTACTTAGGTCCCCACGAGACCCACGCCTGAACTCTGCACACACAGATTGCTGATATTAAAGCTGCTTTTAGCGTGTTTGCTTTGGCGTGATGTGTCAAAGTCAAAGTTCTTCAACCACTGGGAACAGACGATGAAAAAAAAAAAACGTAAATCCAATAGAGAAGTGTTTGATTTGTTGATCAGGAAGTGCAGGTACAACAGTTTGAAACCCATCAATGGCAGTGATTGATTTGTCACCGCGGGGTCTGAACTTTATCAGGTGTTATTTGTTCCGTCTTGAGGTCCGAACGTGACCCTTTACGCTCCCACTCATTCAACTTTCACCACTTCCTGTCTGAAACGTGGAACATGTCCTACACAATGGTCTCTAACCAAACGGGCCACCCTGAAATGGTTGAGATTCATGAATTTTGACAAGGCAACCCTTCCCCAACACCCTCCCGCCCCCAAGTCGGGCATATTTCTCCTTTCCAGTGTGAACGGAATGGAAGACACTTCACAACTTTGACGCACGGAAACCTCACAGACGTGGGATCTGATGCAGCTGAAAATCGATACACCCTCGGCTTTACATCATTCGCTTCAAGTATGTGTCAGAGAATCCAGAGACGTCTTACTTCGTGCGTCGGGGCTATTATCCCACCCCCACCCCCCACCCCCCCGCCATCCGTACAAACACCTCCGGTAATCAAACGGACGTTGGAATACCCGCTCAGATGTGACTTGAGAGATCAATCTTTGCGGTAAGTTTACGAGGGCACGATTGTTTGAACTCAACACAACTAGATATTCTCCGGTTGTATCGCGGTGTCACATTATCGGCCTTTTTGCATCTCCTCTCTCCACGTGAAATTGGTTGGGCGGAGAAAATGCCATGTCTGGCAATAATAAGACATCTGTGCCTTCGCATAATTCGACTTGTCCGAATCGCGGGAGGCAAACGAGGAGGCAAACGAGGAGGCAAACGAGGAGGCAAACGAGGAGGCAAACGAGGAGGCAAACGAGCGATGTCCGCTTTCAGTCTCGCCCTCCGTGGGTACAAGTAGAGGCGTGGCAACCAAATGGTGTGAAATGTCTTCGAATCACCACCCGATCCATGACTCACCACCTCCTCCGTCCCTGATCGTGTAAACGGGATGCACGACCCCCGAGAGGAGGGGCGGAGCCAAGGGTATTCATAGCAAGAGGCGTGGGGCAAGTCTGCAACTCTGAGAACAATCTGTTAACAATCAACGACATCAGAGAAGCCTTTCACTTCTGTCGGCAGCAGAAACCACAGCCGTTTAAAAAATAACAATCGGCACGCACGCAAGACGGAGTCTGCACGCCGTCTGCGCGCTCCGGCCAAAAAGGTCGTCGTTTAGAGGAAGAATTGTTTGCATTTTGTTTGATTTTTCTTACTTTTATCGTCTGTTTTGACGGAGCAGGATCTCTGTTTCGCATTAACACCCGACTTCACACTCAGACAGGAATCTTCTCCAAAGACGAAAATAAACCGCTTAAGGCCTTTTCCACAGTCGATACAACTAATTTGCACGTCGATGTGTTTTTTGTTGTTGTTGTTGTTGTTTTTTATTGTTTTCACACAGAAAGTGAATATTACACAGCAGAAGAAGAGGAAGTTGAGGACGCTCCAAACATTCACGCTGTGTGCATTTTTAAGAAGTTTTTAATGACGGGAAGAATAAAAAGGATTCCATCAAAGTTGCAAAATAAATGCACGATGCATTGTTAGCTGCGACGGTCAGATCCAGTGTGTGTGTGTGTGTGTGTGTCTCGGAGAGTGTGTGGCCTGTAAATAGCTATGGCAGCGCCGATGCTGCTGTAATGCCATGTGTCGTCCTGAGGGCCAGATCACCAGATGGCCAACAAATCAGTGCCAACACACAGATCCATGTGTAACACACACACATTCACACTGGTGGGACTTAAACCTCTGAAGGCCTCATTTCAGGCCTGGGCCACGGGTGGAGCTTTGGCCCACCGGCGGTAACCGTCGGACTCAGACAACCTGGCAACCGGCAGGCGCTGGGCCGCACGCACGCCAGCTGAAGAGAGCTGGGAGGCCGAGTGTTTGTGCAAAACACCCCCCCCCCCCACACACACACACACACACCATTATACCCCCACCACATGCTCCGAGCAGCACTGGTGAGATTTGGGAGTTTTTGCACCAAGTTGCAAAGTTGTCTTGAAGTCTAACGTGACCGGATGAAACAAAAGCTTGTTTTTAGCAGGGAAAAAAAAGTTCAAAGGTTTGTGTATTTGTGTGTGTGTGTGTGTGTGTGTGTGTGTGTGTGTGTGTGTGTGTGTGTGTGTGTGTGTGTGTGGGTGTGTGTTGACAGATGTCGAGTACATGTTGGTCCCTTATGTAAGAAGATGGGAGCTTCTGTCTTACCTGAGGCTGCTGTGCAGCTGTCCTGAGCTGATCGCTGTCCCTTCCCACAGACACCGTGTGTGTGTGTGTGTGTGTGTGTGTGTGTGTGTGTGTGCGTGTGTGCGTGTGTGTGTGTGTGTGGGGGCCAAGCAGAGAGTTTTCTTGCTCTTTTCTAGCTGTGAGAGTGAAGTAAGACCTGATGGTGGAAACTGTTTTTTGTCTCCTTCAATCATGTCTGTTTCTGTTAACGCGCCCGTTTATCAGCCGACCTCACGGCGACACGCGTGTCCAAGATTTCAGCAACAGAATGAAGTCTGACTGAAAAACAGCTGAAAGCAGTTCGGTTCAAAGGCGACGGCTCTGAAACACACGGTCGGAGTCGTTCCATGAAAGCTGTTTGGTTTGGGAGCGGGACACGTAATAAAGCTGTCAGCCGGTTTTTTAAGTGTCTGAAGCCCCTGATTCAAGTTTAATTGTTAGCATGATGTAAAATACAATTAAAAACATAAATATACCATTTGCACATTTTTAATTTTTCATGTTAAATTACATTTTTTGTCATTCATGTCGTAAAACTTAAAAAAAAATATCTAATAAATCTCACACATTTATTGATTTTATGTTAAAAATACTTTCCTCCTGATGGGAAATATGTTAATTATAATAAAATGACTTATTTTCACTTAAAATATCATGATTTATCTGAGTTTGTCAATTTCATTTTCCACCCGTCACACGGTGCAATTTTTGTGCCAAAAACGCAATCCACTTCCTGTAAGTGAAACCACTAACAGGAAGTGACATCATTCAAGAGTTTGAAGAAGAGAAATTTAAGTTTTTGAACATTTTTGGTAGATTTTCTCCACCCCGCCATGCAAAAAAAAAAGGGTAAAACAAATTTTTAATCAAATTTTCAAATTATATTTATATAAATCATGTTGTTTTTGTGTAGTTTCATGCTAACAAGAGTTAGCTTTTAGCACATCCAGAATTTCTACTTTAGATTTTCCACCCCGTCACATTTTACCCTGAGAAAAAGGTTAAAAAAAAAAAAAAAAGAAAAGAAACCCTGATCTGAAGATTTTAATTTGCTGAAAGACTTTAAGAAAATTCATGAACTTGAAAAGTACATTTTATTGCAAGTGTTAAATATTCTGCATGGTATGAAATTAAAAAATTCCAAGGTTCAATCCCAACACTTTCCATGGAATGACTCAGAAACGTTTCCGGAACGTCGGGATAATGGAGCGACAGCCACCTGGAGCGAAGCCTTTACGCCTTAAACCAGTTATTATCACCAACGATGTGAAGGAATTATCAACTTTATTCTTTTGCATCGCCTTTAACGGGCTGAGATAGAAGAAAAAAACGGGAAACGCAGTAAAAAGGATGCTCCTAAAAATAATCATTTCAATGAACACAACCACAAGAAGTGTCATAAAACATAACAAAAGACT
This sequence comes from Antennarius maculatus, assembly GCA_013358685.1. Lineage (NCBI taxonomy): Eukaryota > Metazoa > Chordata > Actinopteri > Lophiiformes > Antennariidae > Antennarius > Antennarius maculatus. Next base: position 20,546,339 of record CM023616.1, read on the forward strand.
CCGATGTCTTCGTTTCTTGTTCCCCCCGTTAAGTATGAGTGAAAGAGGAAGAAGAGGAAGATTAAAAAAAAAAGTCGGATAGACGGGTCGAGAAAAAAAAAAAAAAAAAAAAAGACAAGTAATAGAGAGAAAACATGAAACGGTGCAGGACAGGAAAGGAAGGGGGGGGGGGGTGTGATAAGATTTTTGAAAGACGGGCTGAAAAAAAAAACAACAAAAAAAAAAAAAACGACATACTTGCGGATTTACGGCGGCGGCGGCTATCAGTAGCCACAAGCTCCGGCGCGAGACGGCGTGACAGGTGTACGTTTCAGCAACTTAAACAGGGCGGATTAAGCCAGTAGTGGCTCCTCTTCATATGCATTCCTTATGGGAGTTAAGGCCATTTGAAATGCAGGGCCAAAGGCAAGATTACCGGCTCATAGGCCCGTGGAGAGAGGTGTGCTGCAACTAAAAGCCCGGATTTGAATAATTGTGGCAGGGCTTAGCACCCGGAATCAGCACGGAACAGAACCAATGGATTATTACGCACACACACACACACACACACACACACACACACACACACACACACACACACACACACACACACACTCACACACACCAACTTTGGAGGGCTTTGACTTGTCTGACTCAATAACTCACAGTATCACCATATGTATGGGTGTGTGTGTGTGTGTGTGTGTGTGTGTGTGTGTGTGTGTGTGTGTGTGTGTGTGTGTGTGTGTGTGTGACTGGGACGGGTTGTGTCATTCCCACCGTAACGTTAACACATGTGGACGATGTTCAGCTCTTCTACTGTTTATTGTGTGTGTGTGTGTGTGTGTGTGTGTGTGTGTGTGTGTGTGTGTGTGTGTGTGTGTGTGTGTGTGTGTGTGTGTGTGTGACAGATCATACTTTTACGAGCCCGAGATTGTGTTTGAATGTGTGAATTCGAGTGTGAGTGCGCTTTTGTGTATAAACAAGTGTGTGTTGGGCTGCATTTGTGTGCGTCCGCCTTGCATGTGTGTGTGTGTGTGTGTGTGTGTGTGTGTGTGTGTGTGTGTGTGTGTGTGTGTGTGCGTTGGCTTCCGATGCCAGCGCCTAAACACAGCAGAGCCGATGTTCCAGCGCCGTACATTCTGACACCGGTTGAAGGCTTAGCGGCGCCGGAGGTGCGAGACAAACCGACAGACGGACGAGTGGGGGGAGGGGAAAGGAGGATGAGGAGCGGAGGAGGATAATGAAGGGAAGGATGGGACGCGGGGGGGAGGTTCAGGATGTTTGAAGCAGGTATGTAAGGGTGGGTCACACCTCTGTCTGTCATGGGGGGTGGCATTAGCCCCCGTTCATACAGGTTTTAATGAGGCCCTGGTGCTATCTCTGACGAGCACTAGCATTAGCAGCTAATTCGACATGTATGAGACGCTGCTATCTTAGATGCTAACATGCTATGCTAACAACCTAGCGAGTTGAATCCAGAAATCGTAGCATTTCCTTTAGATGAGTTTTACTTTTAGGTTCCTGGTGCTATTTTTGATTTTGCTTTTATTTGAATAATTCTTTAAAAAAAATTTAATTTGTGAGGTTTTTAAAAAGGGCGGGAAATCATCAAATCAGAGGAGAAGGAGGCGGCATTGGCTAAAAAGACAAAAAGCGCAAACCGAAACAGTCGCGAAGCCAATTTGACGTGTCGACCATCGGATGTCTCCCAGACGGACTTCCCGAGCCGGGACCTCAGGACCCCGTCGTATGCAGAGCAGCTACGCTAACCGCACGTTTTAAATGGTGTGAGAAACACTCCGACAACACATCAACGCCTGCGGCGGAGTCTCAAAAACCGCGGTGGGCTGGAGATACGAGAGGGCAAACACCCAGGAGCAGCTGTGATGCGCCCCCCGAACGTACGTGTACACACAAGACCTAAAAAGCGAATAATCTGTCGCTAATCAATGTAAAGATCCGTCAAAAATCAGTCAAATGTGAAAAGCATTGAACTTTGAGGTTTGATTTTTCTTCAAAAATGACTTTTTTATCCACCAAATTTAAAAAACACAGATGCCTGAAAAGATGCTAACATGAATATCCACGTCGTTGTCGGTGCACCTCAATCTGGGACCCCGTCAGACGCGGTAGACAATGCATTGTGTTCAGGCAACTCCTTAAAAGCGGGAATAACACTGAATAGTAAATATGCGAGAAGAAAAGACGGGATTTGAGATTGAAATACGATGATGAAGACGGCGAAATCGCTCATTCTTTAGCCCGACGGATGAGCTCTGGGATGTCTTTGACGAGAAGGGCTTTTTCAATCCGACAATGGGGGTGGTAGTGGGGGGGGGGGCTTGCGCCTATTGTGTGAAGTAGCCTATGTGGAGCGCCATCCTCTCGCCCATAAAAGGATATATTTTATTAAGGTGTGACTGGCGCCGTCCCGCTTCGTATTTTGGAGAGGATGATGGTGCAGTCTTCTCTCGTCTCGGCGGCCGATCTCGTCTTTTTCACAGTTCCCCAGACGGACTCATGTAAATCTATCAAGTCATCTGAGAGATGCACCGGCTTCGGGTGTGATAATGACTTGCAGAAAACTTCCATGGGGAGAGGAGGTGCCTGGTACACACACACACACACAGACACACACACACACACACACACAATATGTCATCCACACCTCTCGACTCCAGGCTACCTAAGCAATCTCCTTGCTCGTCTGGACCCTAACCTCTACTTCCACCCCTCCTTACTGTGCCAGCTGCAGATTGAGGTGGCAACACCCATCATAATGCGGTAAAGGAGTGGTGGGGGGTAGTTTTTGGGTGGCATTGCCAATCCCGTTGCAATCCTGGGTACCCATCCTGAGCTGGGAGGTCTCAGTGGGTAGCTAGGAGGGAATGGGCCGGCCGGGGTGGTAATGGAGTAAATACCTCAAATGAGGCAGAGTGTGAATTACTTCTCTGATGGGCTGGAGGGGTCCCCGCTGTGAATCTGACCGGGGGGTCCGGCTAGAAAGAGCCCAGGAAATGTGGGGAAATGGGTCGGGGTGTTGGCAGGGGTAGCAGGCGGCCGCGCATCAGCAGGGATGGGGTGTGTGCGAGTGTTTAATACAGGTGATGATGGAGGGTGGGTGGATGGGTGGGAGGGGGGTAAAATTGCTGGAGCAGGACCGGGGGAGTGGCGGCTGCCCAGGGAATGAACGGTCGGACGGGGAAGAAAATTTGACTTGCACAGACGCATCCCGTTGGTCTGTTTTGAGACGACTCGCCTGTTTCTGGGGTTTTTTAATTCCTCAAAACCCACTCGACTGCGACGCAGAACAATTAAAAGAATCTCCTGGGTTATGGGCCATATGTAGATATTCCGCGGATGAACGGGACCGGTAGCCCCCGTGAAGCCCGGATTCAGAGCGAAAAAGGAACTTCAATAGCAAAGGGATGATTGAAAACCACTTCAAATATGAACCTGCAACCTTGGGCTTCAAAGGGAAACATATTGCGTGAACTAATACAACCAGGAAAATATATGAATACATTTTCCTTCATTAGGTGACCTCGAAGTAGGTTACATGGTCATTTCTATTCTGTTCCGACCCTCAAGTTCACATACGCCTCTGAGCAAGCGTTGGGCAAACAAAGACTTCAATGGCAGTCCCTCGGAGTAGGAAGACTCTACTTATCATTTCAAAAGGGACAGCCCCGCTCACCCTAGCACCTCCATACCGACGGACAGGGAAACACAACACGGGAGAACACAAGAGGTCCGACCGGAAAGCTGGTCTTGCGATGGAAAACGTGGGCAGTCTTGCGGACGGTATCTTTCATTGGGTTATTGCCCTGCCCTGACCTTTTGCGTTATCAATAATGCATCATGGGGGATTTCTCAAAGGCATGAAAGTTAAATCACAGGTAACATCCATCTAGTGGTTGGAGTCAAGCAAAAGGCGACGGCGTTACCATAAAACGCTGCTATGATGTGTCAGAAAGTGGCCAATTTGGCAATGGCAAGACTTCTTGAACGGCCTCCTTGACCACATTTCTTCCTCAGTCTTCACCCTTCATCTTGCAGTCGTGCTTCTTCCCTACGAGAGCATTGAAGTTCTGCAGGGAACTTTCTTCCCTGCACACCAGAGACTCTCCCCTCAATGGAGAACTGCTTTCTGGCAGCAAGGCACAGCTGGACAAGACAGCAGAGACCCACGGGATGAAAAAGAGACACGGTAATCCACACACAAAACCACCACATAAAGTTCTTACAGCGATGGCTCGCCCGCCTAGCGGTCGGATCAGATTTCTCCTGGTCTCAAATTGAATGCAGGCTCCTACATGAGGAGCGGCGGCTGCAAAGCCTTCGGTAAGAAAGAGTTCTACTGAGGGAATATATTCCTTTGTTTGGTTGGATTTCAGGTGGATAGGGAAGTAAGCCGGAGAGTATGCAGGTATATCCAGAAAATATGAGATTCATAAAGTCCTGCTTGATGCCGCTTCCTGTGTTTGGGGTTTCTTTTGTGTGCTAACGCATGTGTGTGTGTGTGTCGGTGTTTGCGAATAAATTCGGCCCGAATCCGAAAAGGAGAGCCAGGAGGAGACTCGTGCTAATTTTTATGGTGTACGTAAATAAGAAGGTTGGCGTTTGTTCACGCGAGGTGAGATCCGAAGGCATTAAAGGCTCGCAGGTGTGAGTAAGGAAGGAGGAGGAGTGTTTTAACCCAAGTGGAAACGGTTCCGGAAACACTTGGTTTTCTTTTCTCAACAAGAAAATGTTGAGACGGACCGAAAGACGATTTTGTCTTCAGTCGGTTGACGCGCAAAAAGCAGCGCGATCATTCCAAAGACTCATTTCCCCTGGAAACGTCGCCAATATATTTAAACCTTTAAACTCAAGTAATACATAAAATTATACATAATTTGCACATATTAGCATAAAAATAATGGATTGAACCACGTTTTTCTACCAAAAATCCATCAAAGAAATATCAATAAGACAAACCAAATTGAAAAACGCACCAAGTTGGGGATGAAATTTAGCTGTAATCCTTGTAACAAAAGTGTCTAAGCCAACGCTCTGATGATGACATTCCTTTTTCTCCCCTTGCAAAGTCATGTCAAAGTAAAAGTGGTGAGCTGACAGGACTTACGCGGAGACAAGGACATCCGACAAGGACACCTGTAAACAATCAGTCCCAGGTTTTTTGATAGATCCGGGGGTCAGATGTGGATTATATTTACCTTCCTGCACTCCCAGGAAACGGCTGCCACTCGCCCTTTAATGTAATTACAGTTGTTTGCCCGCTGTTGTAGCTGCGAATGTCTGTTTGTCACCAACGCCAAATATCGTCTGCTTAATGGTGATTGAAATATGGGTGCTGCCTGTCTCGGAAACCACTTAATGTCAACATGTCAGAGGTATCAGGGGGGAACTAAGTCTAAAACTACTGGACTGTCAAATCACAAACGCCGTGGGGGAACAGATTTCTCAGGGATCTGCAGCCGATGAAAAGAATCAGCAGAGGTTTTGACAGGGATTTCATTTGGCATCGTTCATGTCTCCAAATTAATCCCGCCACAAAATTATGGTTTCCTTTCATCCCCAAAGTCCCATTTCCATGGCTACAGTGTGTGGGGAGTAAGGGGGGGGGGGGGGTGTAAAAGAGAGAACGAACGAGGAGAAAGGAGGAACGTGTTGTTCTTTGATTTGAATTAACGTTTCAACTCATACAAGGAGGAAAAAAGGCAGAATCTAATCTTAACAAAGACCAAATTACATTTTTTTTTTCCTTACAGAGGTTTTATTGTTTAATGCAAACGGGAGGGGGTGGGGGTGGGGGGGGGACCAGGAGAAAGAGAGTTGCTCTGACAAAGAGATTCAGTGGCTGGCTCGTAATTAAGCTACAAGTTAAGACATTTTAATTACTCCTGTTTTTTTTTTTTTTTTTTTCCGTCTCTTTCTGCCTGATGAAGATGGCGCAGCAGCGAGCAGGAAATGGACCATTAAATATCTGCAAAAGCAGATAGAGGCAGCGCAAAGCAGAGTTTAACTCACTCCTTTAACCGCGGAGTCATGCATGAATCCTTCCAAGGATATTGTTCGAGTACTTTTTAAAACAAGAAACAAAAAAAGTCGCGCCTTGTGCTGCGCCGTCGGCCGTTAATCCCGATTTGTTCGAAACGACTTTCGACGAAAACAAAAACAAAGACGACATTTGGAACGAACTGCGGTCGAGTTTTGTCGAACCACAGTTAAACCTCGGCGTACGTCGTTTGGAGTTACGTCGTTCTCGGTTATACGTTGTATTTTCTAAAAAAAAAAAAAAAAAAAAAATTTATTATTTTTTTTACACGGAAAAAACAAAAAAAAAAATTTTTTTACACGGAAAAAAATCAAGTTTTAAGTCATTTTACTCCACTTTACGCCAGTCAGCCACAAATATTAGAATCGTAAAATCATTAGTTACAACATAATATAAATATAATGTATAATTAGCCTTTAGCTAATGACCCACAAGGAGGTAGAAACAGTTGATCTATCTATCTATCTATCTATCTATCTATCTATCTATCTATCTATCTATCTATCTATCTATCTATCTAGAGGCTAATTTTAATTCATTTACCTCAAAGAGTGATAACAATAACTCTATTTATGCTAAGCTAACATGTGTGTGTGTGTATGTGCGGGTGTGTGTGTGTGTGTGTGAGTGGGTGGTTCTACCCCCAGTATAGCCTCTCTTTTTTTTTTTTTTTTTTTTTTCCCCTGGCATTGAACTTGACCCCGTGTGACCCCCCCTATAATGACTGAATTGAAAACATCTCCCTTTGGAATGTGTGTGTGAAAAGACGCCTTAACTGCCTTTTACTACCTCTGCTCCGTGTGTGTGTGTGTGTGTGTCATGTGTGTGCATATTGTTATAAACTCTTATTTACATAAACAACTTCCTGTTTGTCGGCTAGGACACATTAACGGCGTTAATCGTACCGCCGTCAGTCAACGTGATGGGTCGTATCAACAAATAACAACAACATCTGACGCCGAACAAAACATGACATCATCCTGTTCTTAGAAAATTATCCTGACTGGTTTCCTTAATCTGGAAGAAAAGCAAAAAAAAAACTGCACCGTTACGTCTTTACATGCATCTGAACAGGCACAGGGTCGGACGAGACGTTGCCTGACAGGCGAGACTCAGGGGGAAAAAAGCCACAAATCTTCAGCCACAGGTCTAAAAACACTGAATTAAAACAAAGACGTCTTTATTTCACTAAATCTAATGTTACTATAATAATATAATCTACAATGTAATCTATAATCTGGGTTTATATGCTTACTTTGTGCTTCAGTATCTGGTTATTTGTGAAGTTACTATAGATTAATATCTATTGATCGATCAGTTGATCCGCTGTCATTAAAGACGTGCAGACGTCACGCGTCACACACCAGACAACGGTTTGTACTGACGCTCCTGAACGCACCATCGTTCAGTCAATCAATCAATCAATCAATCAATCAATCAATCAATCTGATCAATAAATCAGCATTTTTTGTAATGCACAACAACTCAGATACATGAAAAGAGCTTCAGAAATGGACGGTAAAGGTAATAAATGCGTGTGTGTGTGTATGTGTGTGTGTGTGTGTGTGTGTGTATGTGTGTGTGTGTGTGTGTGTGTGTGTGTGTGTGTGTGTGTGTGTGTGTGTGTGTGTGTGTGTGTGTGTGTGTGTCTCGGGTAAAGATGACGGAGTGTGATGTCGAGGTGTGTTTGATCTTAATGCTGATCCACCGACAGTTGACGCCATCACCATCCATCACACACACACACACACACACACACACACACACACACACACACACACATACAAATTGACATGTCAGGGGGAGGGGCTAGTGACAGTGTGCTGGGAGGGGGGTGTTCATGAATAATAAACAGGAATAGAGAGAGGTCCAAGTAGGGTAGCTGTCCCTATCTCACACACACACACACACACACACACACACACACACACACACACACACACACACACACACACACACACACACATCCCCCATATAACCTCGCCCCTGTGCTGCCCTCACCCCCCCCCATCATCCCCCCTCCCTCCTGAAGCCCCCATGTTTATGCATGGGCTCTGTTTCATATGTATCGGCCACATCATTTCAGCTGTTGTCACGGGAACTGATGACACAGGCTGCATTAAGAGTGATGACCCGCCTACAGATTACTGTGCTGTTGGTGCGCACACACACACACACACACACACACACACACACACACACACACACACACACGTCCCAACGGGACCTCATAGCAGCAGCGTTTCAGCCTAGCATCAAAAATGTAGGGTAAAAAAAAAAAAAAAAAAAAAAAAAAAAGCAAAAAAACCAGGCACTCATACACAAAAGGCAGTGGGCAGTCAAAACAACCCCCCCCTCAACACACACACACACACACACGCACACACACACACAGACCTCAACTAGACACAGTCTCGATGCATTCATGTCGCTGCAAATACGTTTTGCAGGGAGACGTGAATGTTATCGATTAAAAAAAAACAAAACCAGAAAATAAATAAATGCATCGTCGCTAAAAAAAAAAAAAAAACAGCAAAAAATCAGGAATGAGATGCAAAAATAAATTTGATCCTAAACTTATTAGAAATGCGTTGAAATTAAAGAGAGTGTGCTGATGGTATCTGCACACCTAGGCATGCAGCTTCTCTGCAGAACCTCCGGAGGCTTCAGGTGAGGATGAGGATGATGATGATGATGATGATGATGCTTCAGCTTTCAGCTGTTTGCATTCAAGTTTCTGCTCCCGAGGCACCGGCGCACGATTTTCACGCGTCTCCAGGAAGAGTTGGATTGATAATCGTTACGAGAGAATCACAAGGACGTTTAAAAAGGTGCGTTCAGGTGCAGGCGAGAGAGACGTAAAGACGCAAACTGAGGCTTTAGATTTCTAGTAAATAAACCTTTTGTCAGTTCATAATGTGTAAAGAAAGAAAAACACAAAAACACACACAGAAGAAACACACACACACACACACACACCGGGATGGATTCCTTTCCAAACAATTTAACAAAAGCAACGTGAGAAATTGCTTGCATCGAAAAAAAAAAAAGAGAAGCAGGGAAAATTGAGCCTCACACAGCTGCTAATTGTCTTCAGTAAACAATATCGCTAAATTATCTTAGTATGACTTTTAGTAATTTCATTAATTTGTCATGAACGTGAGAATCAATGTACCGTAATTTCCGGACTAATGACTGCACCTGAATATAAGTCGCACCAACTGAATTTTAAAATAAAACAAACTTTGGACATTTTTAAACCACACCTGAGTATAAGTTGCATAACATGTAACATGAGATATTTACACAGAAAGATTTTTAAAATTTTTAATTACCGTTTTTTTTTTGTTTTTTTTTCCCAAACAGTACCTTTACGGAATAACTACGGAATTTCCATCGCGATTAATAAAGTACAGCATTTTCCGCACTATAAGGCGCACCTAGAAGCCTTAATCTTTATCAAAAACCGACAGTGAGCCTCATAAGGCAGAAAATACTGTAACTATCTAATTATCCATCTTTCTTTAACACCACAGTAAAACAATGCTGCCGTCTGAAATGTGTCGCCGTCGATTCATGGATGCTAAGCTAACATGTGTCACCCCTGGTGACAGCTAGCCCCATAAACATCTATAGATTAGATTCACTGTTATTTAAACTGCAGGATTCAAAGCGTGTCAAAAAAGTTGCAGCTGATACACTCTTATACTCTTTTTCCACACTCTTATGGACTGTTTAAAGCACTTTTGTGTTTCACGGAAGTCCGAGACTCTCAGAACGTAGCGCACTTCCTGTTGCTGTCAGCCAATAGCATGCTCATATGGTATCACGTGACTACTTACTAAAAATCCACGATGGAGTGAAGACGTACATCTTGATGCGCGAATAAGCGAGGGATTACTGCATAATAATCTGGGATCAGGAATTGTTTCGGGAACAGAAATATACTGCAGGATTGAGTCATCGATTCGGAGCAGAAAAACCAGAACCAGAAGGAAAACCTCTGATTTGGAAGATGTTAACGGGAATTAACGAAGAAGGAAAGACGACAAAAGACGTGTCGCAACCCGGAATTAAAACACGCGTCACACTCTTATAGACTGTTTAAAACACTTTTGTGTTTCAGGGAAGGGCGCTGTGTTCCGTGAGCCTCGAAACGCAGCGTAGGCGCCTACGGTATCACGTGACTACCTGCTAAAAAAAAAATGTAGGGAACCTCCCTAAGGAAGCACTAAAAAGGAAGTCCTGAACTTTATCAGTTTATAAACCCGTTAAAATGCCTTGAAAGCAAGAGTCAAACTAAAAAGCCATCGCTTTTTTTAAAAAAAAGAAACGTTCATTTTATTGTTTCAGAGTTGTTTTTGTCGGATCGAGAACAGAACGTCGAGGAAACTCCAAGGAACCAAAACGACTTTACCGTCACGACGCGCTCGCGTCGGACCTTAAGATATAAAAACCAAAAGTGTTCCGGCATCCAGCCTTCATCAGGGATGAAAGCTCTTCGTTTGTCTTAAAAGAGAGTTTCCTCACAATGGAAGCGTTTGTAGTCGACTCGCAAACCGCCTTTGATGAATCCGTACACTGTAGGGTATTAAATCCATAGCAGCGCGACTTGATCCGGTATCATCATCGCTTTTGTTTTGGGAAAACGCATTCAAAGAAACTCGTGACTGCGTCTGTCAGATAAATGAGTAAAAAAAAAAAAAAAAAAAAAAGAGATTTCCCTCTGAAATGCGCCGAGGAGGAATAAAATAATAGTTAATTTAATAAACGTACTTGATGAAATTCCAACAATCGCAACTTGTTTCATTCATCTTCATTCATCCTTTCTGACCTGTGGTTTTATTCACAGGTGACTGAAAAGAACCAAAAGATTCAAAAATTGTCTTGTTATAGATAGATAGATAGATAGATAGATAGATAGATAGATAGATAGATAGATAGATAGATAGATAGATAGATAGATAGATAGATAGATAGATAGATAGATAGATAGATAGATAGATAGATACTTTATTAATCTCGGAGGAAATTGCACATATCCACTGCTCAGGCATTACATAATGAATAAATACTGGATTAAAAAAAAAAAAAAAAAGCATTAACCATCATTTTAACCAAAAAGCTACGCCAAAAAAATTCCAAAAAACTCGACGTTAAGGTACAAGGACTTAATTCCTCACGTTGCTATCGTATAAAATAGACATTTTAAAGAAAAAGAACTACTTCCTGTTTGTGCTACTTCCTGTTTCTCGATTAGAGGAAGAGGAAATGCTGGCTAGAAATGACAAGTGATGGCTGGTGGAAGTTACGGGTGAGATATGGGGTCAGTGTGTGTGTGTGTGTGTGTGTGTGTGTGTGTGTGATGGTCCACCGAGATGCCATCTTTGTTTTCCAGCGACTCAGACATGAAACAGAGGTGGGGAAGAAAAAAAAAAAAACAAAAGAAAAAACCCAGCGATCCTGATTCGGCGTCTCTCTGTCATTGTGTTTCACATTTTCTGTCACTTGCCCACATAATGAAGTTTTTCCTCTTCCACTCGTTTGTAGTCGAGCGAGAGACTCCAACCGATCCGTCCTTTTTTCCCTCCTCCTCTTTCTTCTCCCCATTTCAAAGCGGCGTCTGTCGGAAAGGAGAGAATACATAATGTATATCACAGACGAGTGGAAAAAAAAAACAAGACAATATGAATAATTAATAAGCTGTGATGCATATGTATAAACATTTCCATATCAAATAAATATATCTGGTTTTTATGAATATATCTGTTTCCATTTTTTTTTTTTTTTTATTTCTCTTGAATACTCAATTACTCGTAAGCTTTTTCTGATCGTCTGCGATGGGACGGCCTCTCCGGCTCGTCACCGATCAAAATGACAGCGACTTTAAAGCGTTGAAGTTAGCGGGAAATTAAAAAAAATAATAATAAAAATAAATGTTCGTCGGTTCAGAATCAGGTGAAGCAACGGAACCGACAGGTAAAAATAGATTCACCTCCCGTCAAGTGGAATCAGCTTCAAAACCGGAGTTCCAGACGTCAACGCTTGATTTCAGTTTGTCAAAATGAGCTGGAGGAACATCAGCCATTGGCTGAAGGCATCGCCATGGCAACCTTTGTTTATATACAAACATGCACAAAAAATCTGAAAGAATTGTAGAAATTCTGCGGAATATTCTAACGTCATCCAATTTGGAAATGAATCAGACATTCCATAAAGAACACGGAAAATAAGTTTTTAATTTTTGTTGTTTTCATCCCATTTTTAATGATTTAAATGACAGCATTAGAAAAACAAACATAAATGCATCACACAGCTACAGGATAGCTTCCTGAGTATTAAAGAAAAAATAGTTTAACGGGAGAGAAAAGGCTATTTTCAAAAGTAATTTGAAATTGTCTTAAGCAAACGCCTCGATGTAGTTTTTATGTTTCTTACATTTTTCATTCATGATATTTGTTTTTTATCATTATGACATTTAAAAAAGTGAAAATGAGGGGGGAAAAACTCTTAAATAACTGAATTATCATCTTGGAAGTGTCGTTTTTCAGAGTGGGAAGTCATGTTGGAGCTCCTCGTGGCGTTTTTGTAACGTTATTACTGCATTATAACCAGGTTTATATACCAGGTTAGAAACCAGGTTATTAACAGGTAAATACCAGATGAATACCAGGTTAAATGCCAGGTTATTAACAGGTTATTACGAGGTTAATATCAGGTTATTACCAGGTTATTATGAGGTTAAATACCAAGTTATTACCAAGTTATTATGAGGTTAATACCAGGTTATTACCAGCTTATTACAAGGTTTACATATTAGGTCAGTAACAAGGTTAGTAACCAGGTTATTACCAGGTAAATACCAGTTTAAACACCAGGTTATTACGAGGTTAGTACCAGTTATTAACAAGTTAGTAAGAGGTTTATATACCAGGTTAGTAACTAGGTTAGTTACTAGGTTATTATCAGGTAAACACCAGGTTAAATACCAGGTTATTACTAGGTTATTACGAGGTTAGTACCAGGTTATTACCAACTCGTTTTATTTCTTTATGCAGCAAGAGTTGCAGGTTCCTCTGGGTCTGACGAGCTAACAGCTAAAGCTATCGTAGCTAATTAGCTGGGTTCTCTGCAGTAGAAGCATCAGAATCAGACGAAAAAATCTCTTTATTTTTATTGTTTTTTTTGGGGGGGGGGGGTTTTCCTAGACCTCTGTGCCCCCTCCCATGTAGTTTTCACTCATTTCACCTATTCTTCCTCTCACCTTCGTCTCTCCTCCTCATCTCATGTGATCTCCCCCCCCCCCCTTTTTTTTTTCTCTCACCTTTTCACCTTTTCTTCGTCTCTCCTTCTGGATATCACTCCCCCCCCCCGCCCCCACCCCCCCTCAGTCGCTCATCCTACTCTTTTATTGACTTTATGTTTTCTGATCCTACACACCAACGTACTTTTTGTTTCTCTCTCTCTGTTTTAGCTTAGCCTCGTTTGACCTTGTTTTTTTTTTTTGTTTTTTTTTTGCAATTTTTGAAGATACTAGAAAGCGAACGTCGACCCCCCCAGGCCGACCCGGCGTCCTCTTCCTCTTTTAACGCTCCTCTTCCTCTTTGTTTACCTCCCTGACCTCCACACCTCTCCCTCTCTTTGGCTTTCCATCAAGGCGCTCATGCAGTCGGAGACACACGTTGGCCCGACGCCCGCACACACATTTGGACGTGGACGTATGCTTCTCAGTGTCCCGTGTGTGTGTGTGTGTGTGTGTGTGTGTGTGTGTGTGTGTGTGTGTGTGTGTGTGTAGCCTGTTAAAAAGCAGGATTTGGCAGTGCTGAAACTTCATGCTCTACTCTGCTCAACCCCTTAGACCTGCACGAAGACAAGGTTATCATGTTCCCCCTTCACTGCCAGGAACACACACACACACACACACACACACACGCACACACGAAGCCTTGTAGATTGGTATGTGTGTGTGCTATGGGGTGGGGGTGGGGGGGGGATTGGATACAAAGGATGCTGCAACCCTGCCTTCTGCTGGCCAAGAGGCAGAACTTGAGGTCAAACACACACACACACACACACACACATACACACACACACACACACACACACACACACACACACACACACACACACACACACACACACACACACACACAGAAACTTCCTAGGAATGAAGTAATTTTTCAAAAATTTTTCCGAGGTTGGACGATATTTTGATCTCAATGAACGGGGGTGGGGGGGGGGGGGTAATGAGAGGTGAGAGGGGTTGCCAGGTAACCAGGAGGTGGGGCTTATGGAGGTGTGATGGGTGCCTGAGATGGAGACAGAGATAAACTGTGTGTGTGTGTGTGTGTGTGTGTGTGTGTGTGTGTGTGTGTGTGTGTGTGTGTGTGTGTGTGTGTGTGTGTGTGTGTGTGTGTGTGTGTGTGTGTGTGTGTGTATGCACTCAAGACCAGCTTGTGCTAATTACCGTCTCTATAGGTAGAACATTCTCTGTGCTCGCTCCTCTTCTCCTCGACCAATCACAGCACAGTATTGATGTCTTCCTTAATTGCATTAAACGAGGCTCCGTGATTGGCTGCGACTGGAGAAGCAAACAAAACACATATTAACTGACAGCTGGCCGGCTGCTAATGGACTGTGTGTGTGTGTGTGTGTGTGTGTGTGTGTGTGTGTGTGTGTGTGTGTGTGTGAGTGTGTGTGTGTGTGTGTGTCCTGACTAAAGGCCTTTATTCACTGTACGACAAAATGACGCAGCTGCATGTATGAACACAAACAGACAAACACACACACACACACACACACACACACACACACACACACACACACACACACATTATTGTGGTGCATGAAACGACAACTGGTGTCATCACTTCTCCAGAAAAAAACTAACGCACACACTGACGTGTGTGTGTGTGTGTGTGTGTGTGTGTGTGTGCGTTCACATTTTTCATAAATGAAATAATTTTTCTTTCCCAAATTTATTATTTAAGTTAATCTGAGACTAAAATAATAAAATTTAAGTCAGAATAACAACAAGATTAAACACTTTTGATTTAAAAGTTGTGTGTTTTTGATGAATTTTTTTCTTTCTTTTCTATCTTCATTCCTCCGGGATCAAAGCGAACGATCAGCAGGTTGGAAATCTGAACCCAAACACCGCCGTCAACATCTGATTTTTAATTAATGAAACCTGTTTTTGTCGTTTCCTGTGTTTAAAAACCTAAAAAACGACGACGTCACTCATCGCGTCGACGCCATGAATCCATATTTGGGTTTTTTTGTTTTTTTTTTTACGTTGCATCGATGAGCAAAAGAAACGTCTTTTGCTGAATGTTTCATCCTGTTTGTGTGCGGAAATAAAAAAAAAAAAAAAACTGCCGGCGACTAAAAACAGATAAAAATAAAACAAACAAGACGAAGTGTCAAATCTGAAAACACACAAACACACGTCGTCGATCATCCAACCCCGGGGCATCTTCTGTCACATCAAAAGGCTTCGCCGCCGGCGCCGATTTAGACGCGTCTCATCACTTCCTTCTCTTTCTTCCCAGAATGCCTTGATGAAAGGCGCCATTTTGTTATTTCTCTGGAATAAACTGGGCCGTGGCCGGAAGCCGTGTTCGCGTTCGCCGCCTCGCTTACGTGTCTTTTTATTTGTGTGTGTGTGTGTGTGTGTGTGTTTTGTCCTCCCTCCTCTTTTTGTTTCCGCCCCATCTTTGTGGTGTACCCACAAAGGGAGTGGTTGTCACCGCTGCTTGATGTGTGGGGGAGACGCAATCCAACGTTTGTACGGAGGTCTGCTAACACCGTGTAAACGTGTGTGTGTGTGTCAATACGTTGGTGTAAATGTGTAAACGTGTGTGTATCAACACACTGATGGCGTTGGTGTAAACGTGTGTGTACCAAAATGCTGATGACATTGGTGTAAACGTGTGTGTATCAACACATTGATGGCGTTGGTGTCAACGTGTGTGTACCAATACGTTGATGATATTGGTGTAAACGTGTGTGTACCAATTCGTTGATAACATTGGTGTAAACGTGTGTGTACCAATAAATTGATGAAGTTGGAGTAAATGTGTGTGTACCAATATGTTGATGACGTTGGTGTAAACGTGTGTGTACCAATAAATTGATGACGTTGGAGTAAATGTGTGTGTACCAATACATTGATGACGTTGGTGTAAACATGTGTGTACCAATACGTTGATGACGTTGGTGTAAACGTGTGTGTACCAATAAATTGATGACGTTGGAGTAAATGTGTGTGTACCAATACGTTGATGACGTTGGTGTAAACATGTGTGTACCAATACTTGATGAGTTGTGTACGTGTGTGTACCAATAATTACGTGGTAGTGTGTGTACCAATAAATTGATGACGTTGGTGTAAACGTGTGTGTACCAATAAGTTGATGACGTTGGGTAAACTGTGTGTGTACCAATACGTTGATGACGTTGGTGTAAACGTGTGTGTACCAATACGTTGATGACGTTGGTGTAAACGTGTGTGTACCAATACGTTGATGACGTTGGTGTAAACGTGTGTGTACCAATACGTTGATGACGTTGGTGTAAACGTGTGTGTACCAATACGTTGATGACGTTGGTGTAAACGTGTGTGTACCAATACGTTGATGATGTTGGTGTAAACGTGTGTGTACCAATATGTTGATGACGTTGGTGTAAACGTGTGTGTACCAAAATGCTTGGTGTAAACGTGTGTGTACCAATACGTTGATGCCGTTGGTGTAAACGTGTGTGTACCAATATGTTGATGACGTTGGTGTAAACGTTGTGTACCAATACGTTGATGCCGTTGGTGTAAACGTGTGTGTACCAATATGTTGATGACGTTGGTGTAAACGTGTGTGTACCAATATGTTGATGATGTTGGTGTAAACGTGTGTGTACCAATACGTTGGTGTAAACGTGTGTGTATCAGTACGCTGGCGTTTTTATTCATCGTTACCAAAACTAATTCCCGTTAGCATCTTAAAATAACTTAGCATTAGCATTAGCATAGCCGCTCCAGAGGACCTCTGGCGGTTCGTCCCGCCTCTTTCCTCAACATCCTCTAGCATCTGTCCATCATGGCCGCCATCTCCCCCTCCCTCCTCATCCCGCCTCCTCAAACGGGGGGCATCGGTGCTGTTGGTCGGCGTTTGGAGGGGGCGGGGGGGGTCCGAGGGGAAATTAGCCGGCACTTAGCTGCACACATGTACCCCAGAACCAGCTGGGAGACAGGAGCTCAGATCCCGGCGTGGACGACATGAAAGACGCGGCGCCAAAGGCAGGAGACGCTCGCTAGCTAGCGCTCTGGCTTTCTTTGCGTCTGGCTCTCCCTCTTAATCTCCCTATTTGCTCTCCATCCTCATCTTTCATTCCCTCTTTCTCCCCGGCCTTCCCTCCATCTATCGTTTTCTCTCTATGGGGGGTTTTTCAGGAATGAACGCCTGTCCACAAACGTGCCCGACTGATTTCTGCGTGTTTGCCAGAAGTGTGCGCGAGGGCCGTTGTTTTGTTGAGCAAACGTCAAAGGCATTGGGGGCCTGGGGGGCCGGAGGGCGGGGGTTTGTTTGTTGGTGGTGGGAGTGGGAGTGGGGGAGGGGGGGTAAAGAAGAAAAACACACTACACAGTAAACAGGCTGTTCAAAGGGACGTAGCCTCCGCTAGCTCTCGTAGCCAAAAGGTCCCCGATGAGTCAGGGGTCGTAGCATTTACAGGGTCGGGTGGAGGGGGTGGGGGGCACCAGAACCGACGACCCCGGAGGAGAGAGGAGGATGATGGGAATGACAGTGATGGTTGATGAAGTGGGAGTGACGCCGGTAATGACTGAAAAAAAGTTGTAAAAAAAATTTTTGAAAAAAAAATTGACTAAAAATTTGAAAAAGTCAACATAAAATAAATTGATTTAAATCATTGCAGAATAAAATATACATTTTTTTATTGCGCTAATTGTGATGTAAAAAAACTCACTACATTTAAAGACTTTAAATATTTAAATGCTCTTAATTTGAAAAAGAAAGCTCTCTCATTTGTCCAAAACTGATGACATCATCAGAGGTCAAACAGCCAATGACGAAACACGATGAAAGTCTTCCTCATTTAGAAAGTCACGTGACAGCGGCACACATGTTGCACGTCCCTCGCATGCTTTTATTTTGGTAAGATCGCAACTTCCTTTTAAAGCACGGCAGGAAGATATTCAAACCGCTTTTCAAAATTAAAGCATCCTATGTATTTGATATGAACGTAGCATCGCGGCAGTGGAACACATCTCTGTATCCTCACTCCTCCTCCTCCACTTACCCCCCCTTACACCCTCCCCACCCCCCCTCTCTGCGTGCCCACCGCCCAGCAGTAATTCTGTGTTTATCAACTCTTTATTATGGCCCCTCGCATCATCATTTACAATGGTAGCATCTGCTCATTGCCGAGCCCGAGCATGGGGCAAATTGCTTTTATAAGGAAAAAACAGTCAGGGAGGACACACACACACACACATACACACACACACACACACACACACACACACACACACACACACACAAATCAAGACAGCCAGCCCCGGCCTATTTACAGCGGCTGTTAGCTTCCCCCACAGATACACAAACACTCCACTTCTTCTAACGGGATCAAACGATTAGCCGGCCACCGTCGGCGAATCAAAATGAGTCCCAAATCCAATGAGGGACCGCTTTTGATTCTTTTTTTTTTTTTTTTTACATTTTATTTTACATCTACCTGACGCCGCAGTGTGAAAACAAACATCACATCTGGCCCGTCCGTGTTCTAATTTCAGCGGTTTTTTTGGAGGCTGGGTCTAATCTGGTCACCGCAGCAATGTGGGCGACAGTGGGTAAGCTTTGCTAGCGCTCGACGCATTAGCGTCCAGCTAAAATGGCGGGAACGAGGTGAAGGTGTTAGCGGGGGTAAAAAAAAAGAATTTAAAAAAAAAAGGAATATTAACTGTTAAGAGCCACCCTCCCAATCATAAAAAGCTCCTTGTGTTGATGCAGTGGGGGGGGGGGCAGAGAGCGATAGGGCAGTTTGAGGTTTTTACGCTGAATTGGCGCCACGACAGGAAGTGAAACGGCGTTGAAAGATAGAAACACGATACAGCGGTACCTCTACTTACGAAATTAATTGGTTCCGGAAGTAATTACGTAAGTAGAAAATTATGTAAGTAGAGCCGTGTTTTCCATACAAATGCCCTAATCCGTTCCAAGCCCCCAAAATTCAGACATAAATGTTTTATAAAGCATAAAAATGCATCAAAACATGTAACAAATACATGTTACGATTAGATTATTACACAATAAATGAGAGTTGTGCATAATGTAAAAAACAAAGAATAGAGTAAAGAATAAAAATGATGGTCATTAACCTTTTAACTGCTGTCCTCATTGTTTTTTGCCCTCTTTGGTTCATGCGCTCCTGCCTCACCATGAACAACAGAGTGAATTCCAGTCCTCCTTCTGAACTTCTCCAACCACCCACGCCATGCCTTAAACTCCTTAAACTTCCTTTAGTTTTAATAACGTGGTGATTGTAGATGCATTACGGCCATATTCTTTGGAGAGATCAACCAAACGCATCCCTTTTTCATGCTTTTCTATCATCTCTTGTTTTGTTTGTACGGACAAAAAAACTCTTTTCTTCGTCTTTTCTTTTCCTCTTTTCTCCGTCACTTTCTTGGAGTCCATAGTGAATACTCTAAAAGTTAATATATTTACGTAAAACTATCAGAACACCTCATGGGTCAAGGGCTGAATGACGAGGACGCTGCATAGAAACCTATCTAGATACACACAGAGGTCCCTCTTAGCCAATGGGATGCCAGGATGCTAGGTAATAGCCAATGGCAGAGCAGCTATGAGAATGTTGTGTTCAGGAACCCGTGGGAGCTGCGAGTATCAGCCCATACTGTATTTTTACCTTTCATAACTCAAAATTTCTTCCGTAACTAGAGGTAATATTTTCCTGTTGAGGCGTTTCGTAAGTAGAACATGTCATAAGTAGAGACGTTCGTAAGTAGAGGAACCGCTGCACCTTGAAGGAACTGGGCTAGGAACTCTAAGATGATATTTTAGAATTGACAAGTCAGAATTGACAAGTCAAACTTATTTTCACTCACTTTTGACCTTTATTTCTCTTGAGGGCCACGTACAGCGAAGTGGTGGGCCACATTTGGCCCCCGGGCCGACACATGTGGATTAGAACCTCAGATTCAAAGAGTCTTCCCTCCAAACACACATAAGGGACAGTTTCAAGAAGAACATAATTAAAATGAATTTACTTGGGGGCTCCAGACGCTCTCGGCGGTGAAATTAATAAGGATGCTAATTTGAAATCTATAAGTAAACAGACAAGCCCTGTGATTTTAAGACACAATTAAGGGAAGGTAATCCGGTTCTTACGTTCAAGTGGTCTCCTAATATAAATTAATCTGATGTAATGTAATTACGCTGCGAGCATTCCATCAACGTCTCATAGAAAAGTAATTTAATTCACACACATAAAGTCTAAATTGATCTAAATGATGTGTGAGTAACGGTCGAAGCTGTTAGCGTTAGCATCAGCGCTACCGCTAGCCTCCCGCGTTTAAGCTATTAACTGGGACGTTTTTATGGAACGCCAACAATCGGGGTAATGCATTCCTCACAACCGGTGTGTGTGTGTGTGTGTGTGTGTGTGTGTGCGTGTGTGTGTGTGTGTGTGTGTGCTGCAGCAATACAAGCTGGACCTGTCACAACGGATTGACACGCTCGTTGCTGTCGCTCAGGACGACACATTGACATTCTTCTTTGCTGGTATTTATGAGTGTGTGTATGTGTGTGTGTGTGTGTGTGTGTGTTTACTCATGAATGCCAAAGATCTTTCACCCCACCCCCTTCCACACACACACACACACACATTCCCAGCGGCTGTGTTACGATGCTGAATGATGCCATCGCCCATCAGGGTCTTACACACACACACACACACACACACACACACACACACACACACACACACACACACACACACACACACACACACACAGTGGCGGTGATTTAATGTGTGATGATTCTCCGGCACACAGGTTGTGTACATGAGATTTAAAGGTAACCCCCCCTCCCCCCCTCAACAAAGTGACACGCCCCTCTCGTCCACCACATGTCCAAATAAAGGTGCGTTTGATTTACGCTGTGTGACGCGCCGGTGATTCATCGCTGCATCGTCTCCATTAAAAGACGTGATGAAGAGTCGACATTGGGAGGCGGGGCCTCGCTGTGAAAGCGGGTGGGGGGGGGCTTTATGCTGTGGATATTAGATGTGGGAGCCCCCCGCCCCCCAGCTGTAAGACCCGGTCCTACTGGGACCCAGCGTGTGTCTCTGTACGACTCCATCAGCAAACAGTAAGATAGAAAACAAACGCACAGGAAGCCGGTTCCCCTTAAAGAAGATTTTATTGACCAACATGTTGTTTAAATGTTGTCAAGTTCTTTATAAACAGGTTTCTATTAGTTGTTAATATTTTTAATTATTGGTGGTATTATTTTCAAATTTATTTCATTTTTTATCTTCTTTCTGATGATGATGATGATGATGATGATTTTTATGATGATGATTTTTTTTTTATGCACAACAAAGTAAATTTCAAAATTTTCAAACTTTTATTTTATTGATCAGAATCTTTTTGTAATTTATTACCAACTACAGATTCATTTATTTTTTAATTTTAAATAAGGAAATTTTTTATTTTACTTTTCAAGAAAAAAAAAATGGAGAAGAGTCGCATTTTGAGGTCAAAGGTCACCACACTGAAAGGAACGAGGATTGAGAAGATCAAGACTCTTGAATTCTGGAATTTAACAAATTTTATGAAGGTGAAATTTATTCAGACTTTTCAGGTACAACACCAGATAATAGGTCAAAGGTCACATGCCTTTACAGGAGCTGGGATCCAGAAACGATCCGGACCGACAGAATCAACCGTCACACGGCATCAGGAGGTCGTACGACCACGACTGCTGATCTTGCCCGATGTGAGGTCACACACACACACACACACACACACACACACACACACACACACACACACACACACACACACACACACAAAAGGTGATGAAGTTTGCGATACACATGTAGACCTTGCTTTTAAATGAACCTGCTAGTGTGTGTGTGTGTGTGTGTGTGTGTGTGTGTGTGTGTGTGTGTGTGTGTGTGTGGTTGAAAAGTTGACAGTGTGTCCCATGTGAGGTGCAGACAACAAACAACATCCCTGGTGGCTTTTCCAAGGAGAGAGGGTTCACCACACACACACAGACACACACACACAGACACACACACACACACAAACGTACACAAACACACACATTTGACCTAGGGGTGCTTCATCGCTACCAAGAAGCTAGACCCTCTGGGGAGCGCCGCCCTACGTCCTCGTCTTCGACTCAACAGGGAGGAAGAGTACGAGGAGGGCCGAAGAGGAAGTCGACATAAAGTTGCGGGGACACACAGACACACATACACAAACACACACACACACAAACACACACACACACATTCTGGGAGCAAGAATTAATATCCAGAGAGGACGACGCTCCTGAGTGACCGGGCGGAGCTCTGGGCAAACCATAAACCACCGCTGTGTTTTATTGAAATTCTGCCGTGTGTGTGTGTGTGTGTGTGTGTGTGTGTGTGTGTCCGACCCGTGAAGGTAAACCCAATGGCGTCCAGAGAGCTACGAATGAGTGCGCGTGTTCCGCCGCCATGAACAGACATCAAAGCCAAAATGCCTTTTGAACAGCTGGATGGTATTTTAAGAGAAGAGCTGTTATTTATAAAAACCGACATGTTTAATAGACGATTGTGGCCTTCAAAGCGTCGCTGCGATGGACATTCGTGAGTCTAAAAATGGCTGAAACATCACCGTGGTCACAACACAGTTAAACGAAGCGACTGTCGTAAATTTAGCAAACTGACATCAAAGCCGGAGATGTCAAAGCTGGAGTTTCGATCGAAGCGAGGAAGAATCTTCCAGTTCTTCATCACATGGTTCGGTAGGAACCCGGAGGGTACCCATACGGACAAAGAGCTACCAACCATGCTACCGCATGTTAGCATTTGTTAGCACACGTTGCTAAGACCTACTAAACGTCACCATGAAATTCTTGATGATGTCATGCTTCCGTGCAGATCCGTTAAGCATGCAAAACTTGAAGCGGTGCATTTGCGATAATGCGCGGCAGTGCTTGAATAGCATCTACAGGGGTGTTTAGCGTGCTAGCGGCCTCTGCGTCACACCTCTGTAATTCCCCGACGATGTGATTGTTATAATGTTGGAAGGACGTGCGGCGCCGTCGTGCCAAGAACGGATGGAGGAGTCCGCCATCCGTGGATGAGATCAGGAGCCATTCTTCACGTGAAGCTGCTCGGATACGATAGCAGGCGGCGGATATTAGCGGATGTGATCGTCCATGCTAGCAAAACATGTCAAACGAAGTGCAAAGAGTGACTTAAAGTCAAAAGAAGTGGAAGTAAATCAGAGATTCAACGCAGGTACCCCAAGTTCTGCCATGTGACCTGGACTTCCTGGTTTTACTACCCATCAGGAAACAAAAACTGACGTTCCTCCAAACTTTGTCGCAAGAGTTAATCAGAAATGTGCCCCCCATTCCCCCATATCGTGTGGAAATGGGTTATATCCATCCAGGCATTAGCATTAGAAAGGACGAAACGGTAGAAGTGAGGAGAGGAGAGATTGTTTGGCTGCCATCTTAACGGCGTTTCCTCGCCAAGCCCGGCCAGGAGGAAATATAAACCCCAGAGAATAAGGCTTATTTTGACTGGTGGCCAGTAGGGGGGGGGATAAGAACCAAGAGGGGAGGTGTGTTTGTGTCGGAATCGCTGAGCGATGTGGCCAGCCAGTTTACATCTCAGGTGTGAATGAGTCCAAATGTGCGTCTAAAGCTTCCTCCTCCTCCTTCATTTCCATAAGGATAAACGTCATTAGCCAGGCAGCTTGTGGCAGGATGCTGCTTTTAGTCAGTGCAAGTGTGAGGGGTGACTTTGTCCCCAAAAAGGGGGGGGTTTGATATATAGACCAGACACAAATCCTCTTAGCCAAAAGGAAGAAGAAGGAGAAGAGGGTGGCAGCGCAAATCGTCCATTGTGGCTCTACTTTAAGACTTCCTCTGATGCTTTTCTGCCTGCTGCTAATGTAAATAAATGGACCCCGGTAAAAAACTAAGGAGAGGCAGGGGGGGAAAGGCCAGGGCAGACCTGGCCTGACTGCGTATTAGCCCCCTCCCCAATGAAAAAGACAGCGGAACATCGGCGTCCTTGTATTGACGAAGTCTTTCCTGCTACAACAGAATCGTCCACCTTCTCGGATTTCCTCACGCCATTCCGAATGAAACTATTTCGGAAAAGTTTGACCACATTAAATCCACGCATTTTAGTTTTCTAGGTGCAAATAACGTCCACTTTAAGATTTCCGATCTTTTCCAAAGACTTTTATCCCATTTTTACACCTTTTTTTGGGCGATCTGTATCGCCTTGCGCATCGGATGATGTATCTCTCCGATCGCGTTATTTCTACTCTCTAGACTTGTCCATATGTTTGGCTCCGTTGTCCTTTGCGGTGACCCAATTACATATTTCCTTAATAAGATTACTCTTCACTTCCTTTTAGTGCAACCCTTACATAAACAGCCCAATCACTGCTGCACAAAGCGTAAGCATGGCTCCGGGGGCCGAACAAGTCAACGGAGACCGTGGCGTTCTGTAATCATACCGTTGTGCCATATTCATATTACAGGCACACAGTGATCTGCAGTGATCAACCGCATGCCGCTGACAGGGAGGGAGGATCAATGAGCTTAATAAAAAGTGACATAAAGCAATACCAGATGGCCAATCAGCACTTGGAGAGTCGGGATGTTACCGTGGGAATGCTGCAGGACGGCGCCGCCTTCATGTTGGCTTTAGTGTAAATGAGCTCTTACTGTTTGAGCCATTTCAAACATCACAGAACACCTCAAAAATTAGGAATCAAAATAATCTATCCTATCCCGGGATCGCCGAGGGGATTGGAGCTCATCCATCCACGGATTGGGGTAAAATAGAACAAGTAGTAATAGGAGCAATGAAATCCCGATCCTGGCTATTTGAGAGAGCTTTAGGCTAACTCGTAGCATGGAAAAAGCCAATGCAGAAGTCGGGTGAAGCTGAAGGGGGTTCGACCCTGGAAGTTGATTTGCTTTTGAAGGAAACACGGAAAAGGGGGTATTTTCCAGGCACTCTGGGATCCATTGTTGAATCTGGTGTCATTTTAGAAAACACATTTTGTCAGGGAGCTAGGGTGTAAGTTTTATGGTTATTTAAGTCTCGCTGCAAGAAAATGCCGATCTTTACCCCTCTACCCCTACCTCCATCCACTGGAGTAGAGTTTCAGGACTCTCGACTGACATCCAAGACATTAAAGCAAGGAGACAACACGGATAAAACAAGGAGTTTGTAGTGCCCAAGTCCCGACTTGTCATCGTAGATACCCCCCCTTCCACCCTACACCCACTCGATCAGCGAAAGTTTGGGGGTAAACATGTTTTATAGAAGATCTCTCCTCAACTGTCACTTTTGTCAGTGTTACATTTGCTTTCTACAAATTTGCTTTTGTTCCCGTCACGCTCCGGCAGCAAATCGCTGGAAATGATGGGGGTGGGGGGGGTGGGGATTCATTGCCCTTTTAGAAATTCTGACAAACTGTTCAACCTTACAGTTGGGGGGGGGGGGGGGGGGTTGGGGGAGGGAGTAGGGGAATGGCTACGGCCTGTTGAGTAAAGCAACTTCATCGCCATTATAATACGCCCGCCATTCATTTGGCGGCTACCGATGTTTGCTCGCTGCCGTCTTCCTCGCTGTCAGTCGCTCTTTCTTTCAACCCCCTCATGTCGGCGAGGTTCACATTGTCCTCGTTAAGCGTTTGTCTCCCGTCTAACTCACAGATGATTATTCATTTAGCCGCTTTAGACAGCTCCCATCAGCCACAAGGACTCCGCTCATCCACCAAGGGACAAATCAACACTCGTTTATTCTCCTCCTCCTCCTCCTCATTTCTTTCTCCACTTTCCATCTCTCTCCTGGGCTATTACATTGAGTGTTATGTTTACTCTAACCTGCATGCTTGTTAATTATAAATCACCAGGTCCTCTTACGTCCTATTAATTGGTACCTCCTCTCATGGTCTATGCAAAAGTGCCGGGAAATAAATTCAGGTATGGCTTCATTAAGTGGCACTCGCACAAAAGATCTATCTTGACACGCACTACAAAGACCATAAAACAGGGGAGTTGGGGGGTTGGGAAGGAGAACGGATTAATCCGCATCTTATTAGGAGTCACATTATAAGTTTTAGCGGGTAAATTGACAGACATTATATCGCTGAATATATCATTTGCATCAAAAAAAAAAAAACCCAACGAAACAAAAAAACAGAAACGTAACGGCATTAAGACAAAAGAGCGGTCTGAGAGCCGGAGCTGCTAACGGACCCGTAATGACTGGGTACCGTATCACGCAGGAGAGCTCCATTAGCGGTAATTGGTTGGATTTCATAATAATATATACTCTGTCATTTAGCATTGCACACAGGCCTAACCTCTGCATGGGATTTCATCCCCTGCCAAGTCCTGCAATCAAGTACTTCACACTTATCCCGCTGATTGGAGACTGCAGTTTGTCCAAGGAGGGTGTGGAGAAAAAAAAGGGTAAATTTACCTATTCGATTATTCACAACCCAGTTGGTGGTTCTAGATGATAAATGTCTTCAAGTCCCCCCTGTAACCCCAACTGGTCAAGGCAGACAACCATTCTCCACAGGACAGGGTCTGCTCAAGGTTTCTACCTGTTAAAAGACAGTTTCTTTGCTCCTGGGGGAATCTGTTGGGTAGGCTTGAGGTCTGGTTTAGACTAGCTGTAAATGTAAAGCACCATGAGATGATTGCAGTTGTGATTTGGCATTATGTAAGCAAATACAATTTGATTGACTTTGATGTCTATGATTTGATGATTTGGTTTTCTGATAAGTTGGGGGATGGTTGTTTTTGGCCAATCTGATTTCAAGCCCCAGCTTCAAACCACAGCTAAAAGTGATTCCCAACAAAGTTTCTGAAAATATTAGAGGTGAGATGTTCATGACGTGGAAATAAAGGTACAGCTGAAAGATCGGCACCTTCGAATGGACAAATGAAAAGACCTTAACGCCAAAATGAGCAAGAAGATCGAAAATCTGCCTGCCCTTTAATGGAGGATTGAGAATTCTTACACATTTATTACTGCTCCCTAAAGCTTTTCTTTTTTTTTTGGTATTTTTCTCTCTTATTTCCAAAGAATGAATCTGTCTTATGATTGATACACACCCCGCGGAGTTCATTTCAGCCGCTGTGGCGATGGAGATGGGTTTGACATGCAAAAAGGGAATCAATCCGTGGACTTTGCAGCCTTGTACAACCCTGACACTTCTGCTTTTCACTCCGTATGTTGTTGTGTGGTCTGGATGCGTGACATGAACACTTATGTCTAAAATGGGAGCAACATAATGTCAAGGTGTTAAAGTACTTAGCGTCAGTCTTTTTACCGTGGCTTCTCTTTGTGAGGTCGAGCCAACTTTCAGGCTTGATCATCTATAAATGCATTTTTATTTTCCAGGGTTTTGACTCAAGTTATGAAAATGTTCACGAAGTAGGTTGACGGATTACGGGGAAGAGGAATAATTTCTATTGTCCCACCTTCACACCCTAAACCAACAGGCAGTTGGTATTTTTAATGACCTTAGCCCATTTAAATAAAGGCTTTTTACAGTTTTCCGCCATCCTGAGCACTCAGATCTGGATTTTCTTCCACCTTTCTTCAAAACAAAGTTAACAAAGAGTTCCAACCTTGATGTCAATAAAAATGTTTGTTTTTAAACAGATGTAATGTGAAGAAAAATAGACGAAATAACTTCCGATCTTGTGCAGCGTACTCTAGAATCCAAGGACAAAAAAATGTTTGAGTTCAAACCAATAATCTCTGAGTTGGTTTGCCTGGTTTTAAAAATTCAAGCATGAGGAACAAAAATGTCTTCTGTTGCATTAAATACAAAATCAGAAGTAATCCCACATTTAGCAGGAAAATACACGCTAAAATAAACATGTTAAACCGATGCTAAATGTGCCTCTGAGGGTTCGGCGTGATAAAGAGTGCTTCTACGATCGAGACACGAGTGTTGCAGTCACCTTCCGGGAACTCGGCCCGACTTGTCCACCGGCGCCGCTTCCCAGAATGCTTTGAGCACACGGAGAACAGTCTGAATTGGCAAAAGCAGGAGGATACCAACGTCAAAAAAGGTCCCTGACCTCCTCAGTCTTCCCATCGTCCTCGCTGTCCCCTCCTCCCGGCAGGTCTGTCAGAGAGAAATCTCTTTCAACTAGACGTGGAGGTTTAGGACAACGTCTGACGTAATTATCAGTGATTCGGCTTTAATCAAACTCTCCCCGGTCTCCTCGGTGCACATTATCTGACACCAAACACAACAGCCCCCCTGCCTGGAACAGGCCAATTTAGCCTTCTAATGCCACTCAGAATGCCGGATAGACACGGGGTGGATGCTAGAAAGTGAAAGCAGACATAATTACATGCCGTACTTTTCATCTGCTCCTCTTATCCTTTTTTTTTTTTTTTTTTTTTTTTTTTCTTCCTTTTACTTTGTGGACTTTTAATAAGTCTGAGAATGTGTCAGTTGGATTCAAGACTAACAAAGATGTGGTTGACTTATGTTAAGAGGTTGGTGGAGAGAAAAAAAAAATGAGTGAGGAAAGACTTGAGAGACAGTTTCAAGGTAGCGGAGCTTCAATTAACCTTCCTTACCTGTGTAGGATATCATGTGAATGACTGCTGAATTAATAAACGCTTTCTGAAAATCTCTCCAAAACGAGTTCTTGAGACACATCAAATGCAATCAAGGGAAATTAAATTCTTGTACCTTTCCTCGGAATAATTTTGAGGTCTTCTCAAGCTGGATACGATCATTTTTTGGTGCGATTTTTTTTTTTTTTTTTTTTTTCGTTGTTTTGCTCCAGAAGTTCTCGAGTTACCGTGTCGGTGTCTGTTTGTCAACCCTCATGAACCGACGGCAAAGCTGTTGATTTAAGTGCAAATTAGCAGAAACGATCCTTACGGCGGGGATAAGGAGTCGGATGCGGAAAGGGTCAGCGGGGCGAGAGGCGAGGACTTCAAAAGGGATTGCGAGAGAGAGAGAGAGAGAGAGAGCGCCGAGATCGCCAAAGTCATACTCGCTAATGTGTTCCCAGGATGCAACCATTCCGAACCAGACCCCCGGACCTTTGATGCTGCCTCTGACAGACCGCTATGAAGACAAAAAAAAAGAAGGGGGGGGTTAAAAATGAAGAGCCATCATTAGCTATCAGCAGGAAGCGGCAATCTCTTTGTGGTTGTGAGGAATAAGCGCGGACAGGGTCGCACTCTGTTTCAACTTCGGGGATACTTTGGGGATGACGGTTCTTAGAAAACTGCATCCCGGATTAATTATAGGAGACGGCGGCGGCGAAACGGGGTGTCCTGAAACGAGAGGGCAGCCGGAGAGCCACTCCTTCAATTTGGGAATCTTAACACGGCAACAGCCGATTGGCTTGGCGGAATAATAGCACCTAGCGCATAGCGAGAATTAGCAGCATCCAGGCCAGCCAATGAGGAGCTGGGATCAGGAAGATTGTGGCATCGCCATAGTAGGTGTGAATAAAACATAAAGACGTTCCGGAATGTACTATTTCTCAAATTAAGCCTTAAAATCTAATCACCTGCCCCCCCCCCATTCTTCCATAAAATTTAATTGAAATCCATTAAAACCATTTTCACTTATCTTGCTTACAAACAAACAAACAAACATTATTCTAATAATGTCCTCCGAGTCTCATTTGCGGAAAAAAAAAAAATTAACAATAAATTAACACGTTTAAATTGATAAAGAGTCAATTAAAATATATCCTGTCAATACAACATAAGAAATTATAAATTATCAGAACGCTTTCCCAGATAAATCACAAATTATGGGATTTCAATTCATCATAAATTATATTTTTGTAAATTAAAAAAACATGTTAGGAAATAGTATTTAATGAATCCCAGAAAAACGTGGAAACACAAAGAAGATCAAATACTGAAATATAAAAATATTTAAAAAATATAAATATAAATATAAAAAAATATAAATATATTATAAATACATAAATATAAATATAAAAATAATATTTATGAATTTTGGAGGACAGGAATATTGAAGGATGGCAGGAATTCTGACATAAAAAGCAAGATCAGTAAAATTCCAACGCTTTAAACTGAGAAAATATATTTATTTTAGGATTAAATAGGCCTTTTCTGAGTGGTCACATGACCGCCAGTTCTCCCAGAATACCTCTGGAAAAAGAAAACGCTCCTCAGAAGAACAAAAGAGGGGAGGAGGGAGTCGGTGTTTTTCCACCCAAACCCGGCGCAGCAATGACCGCTCTGCCAGCGGGCGCCGCATCAGTTTGAGGGGGTCAAGTCAGCGCCTGTCTGGCCTGGTCTCACAACTGGAGGAACGGGGGTCCCCGAGCCAAAACCTTCTGGGCCCCCCCCCCCAAGCCTTCCTCTCCCAACAGAGCGACCCGTTCTCGCCCGTAACTTCACTCGGTTTCTCGCTGGGGGCGAGTCAGGGAGCCACTGGGGCGTGGGGCTCCCGGCTCCGGAGCTGCACCCTTCAAACCCCGTGGAAGAGGGGGGGTAGGTGACCCCGGTTGACTCCAACTGTCAACCAGCCAGGCAGAGGAGAGAAGAACCAGGGACAGAGGACAGGTTGTGGGGGGGGGGTGGAAGATGGGGAGGAAGAGCCGAGGAGGATGACAAGGGGTTAGGTGTGAGCTATCCGGGGAGACGTTTGTCCGGCACCGAAGCCGGTTCTCCTCACATCTCAGCGATCAACGGCGCCGCTAGCAGCTAGCGTGAGAATTAAAAACGCTAATTAGGCTAGAAAATGAACACATGTGGGACTTAAATCTTCATTTTTGTCTGTAAATAAAGTTGTGGAATAAATAATAGGATTCAAAAAAACTACTAAAAATCAGTTTTAATTGTGTATTTGTGCGTTTTAAAAAACAAAAACATTCGTTTTCCGTATGTTTATGTCGGTGGGGACATTTGTAGCTAACGCACACACACACACACACACACACATGCTTCATTTTTGCGCTCAACTCGGAATTCTTGAGTGAATGTTGTGACAATCCGCTATCTGCGAGGTACATCCTCAACGGCGGCGCCGGCAAACGCGAATCGCTTTAAAATGGAACTCTTTGTTTATACATTCGTTTCAGCGACAATTTAGCTTTCAAGGTTTTTGCACAGAATTTCAGGGTTTCCTGCCATAATTAGGACAAGCTAATTCAAGCTCAAGTGTTTTTTCTTTCTTTTGTTTCAGCTCATTATGATTGTCTTCATGTGGGAAAATGCGCGACTATGAAAGCAAATGAACGTCCTTCCCCTTCGACGTTTTTTTACAGCGAAAACAGGTTTGATTCAAGAAGACCTGATAGTATGAACCCAGACCTCACGGAAATCTCTCCTTGAGATTTTTACAAAGGAAAGCGTTTAAAAAAAACAAACGTTTAAAACTCTTAAAAATAATACCTTCTGAGAGGATGGACGAGACGGAATGATCCTTTAATGTTAATCTCACCTAAAATTAAAAAAAAAAAACGTATCATAAAAAGCATTTAGAATACGTTCTCACAAAGAAAGTTGAAAGTACTCCAGACCCCTGGGAGTCTGAGGCTTTTAATCTGAAGGGGTTAGCGTCTAAATTCTGATACGAATGTCATCGCCGATCCGCCGACCGGCTGGATAATCTGAACGGCTTCATCTCCATCTCAAATATCAGGGGTTCATTAATAAGTTGTAAATTGTGCATTTCAATAAAACTCGACTTTGTTGCCGTCCTTTCACCCGAATATAATTCCTCTTCTTTTCTTTCAATGATCTTGCTATGCAGTTAGAAATAAAACTCCTCCGTGAAGGAGAGGTCGAGTGTTTGATTCTCAGAAAACTGATTGAATCAAAAGTCGAGGAGTCAGATCTTCCTCCCTTTCATGTCTGTTGGGTCCTGATTGGTGAAAACTGATCAAAATGTGTCGAGGAATAGAAAAAAATAGAGGAAGAGCAAAACAGGAAGCTCCACGGAGATTTATCTATTGGTTTAGTTTTGGACTTTGGTTCCTGTGGGATCAGACTGGAGGACCAGTTAAGGGTGGCTTCTTTTGATGAATTACTCTTACTTTTGTATAATCAGCTGCATTATTAATCTTAGATATAACAAACACACACACACACACACACACACACACACACACACAACCAGACAAAAAAAACAACCACACATGAATGCACGGTGAGAAATATCACCATGACATCACAGCTGAAATCTAGTGTCGGTAATTTTATCTTTTATTAAATCTGATCTAAATGAAAGTCTAAGAAAGAATATTTTCATGTTGTAGTATTCAGTGTGTGTGTGTGTGTGTGTGTGTGTGTGTGTGTGTGTGTGTGTGTGTGTGTGTGTCAGCGCCCGGCGGTGGTGGCCCGTTATTGAGCCTTTGAGAGGAGAAGCAGCTGATAAATTCAAACTCTTTGTGTAATTGTCTTTCGCATCTGAATACAAATCCCCGCTGCTTATGATTCATCATATTTATTTTTTTATTTCCTCAAGGCAACAGCTTTTATTAGTTGTGCACTCAGCGGCGAGATTTAATTTCTGCAGGAGGGGACAACAGCGTCAGTTTGATGATTATTATTGAGAATGTGATACTACAGAGGCTGAAATAAAATCTATAGTGCATTAAAGTGACAGATTAGGAGGGGCGGAGGGTTCATTTACAAGTGTTGAGACATCAGCGGCTAATGCCCTGCAACACCAAATAGCAATCCAGCCCGGCCGCCCATCTGTAGGAGCGTTTCAGGGGAGTAGTGTGAGGGAGAGGGGAGGAGATGTGAGGTCAGGAGGAAGAGGGAGTGTTGGGCTCTGCTCGGCAGGAAGCCTCTAGTGGCGGGATGAGGGTACTGCTGGCAGAGAGGGCGAGAGGAAGGAAAGTTTCTCCCCTCCAGGCTCCGTGAGGAAAATATGAGTATGATGTGATGTGTAGAAGAAGAGGGTTTATAAAGCGATACCCACATATGATAAAAGATGGAGTATATATAACTATTTAGGATCAGCTTTACTTTATCTGGTGGTCAAACCCCGTACCTCAGTTCCGGGCAAACCGCGGCCCTATACAGCCTAGGTGAGGCCTATCATAAATTACTCAGACTGAAATTACACAAATTACATGCATTAAAAACTACATTTTAAAATAGCCCCAATATAAATATTTAGTGTTCTTCTCTTCTGATTATCAGTATCAGCTATTGAAAATGTTTAATTTACTGCAGTTTGCAATGGAAGGAAGTTTAGCAGAATTAAGTTTGAATTGTAAATTTCCCAACTGTGTGACAAATAAAGGTTCATCTTAACTCAAAGTTATTGTTGGGGTAGCCCTGACACAATTCAGGTTTCTCATGTTTCTCATTCTTGTAAAACATTAATTGCCCACCCCTGTTCTACCTGCTCATTAATCCAAACATGCCAAGGCTTCAAAGGTAACTGATTTACGTTGGTTGATTCTCTGTGAAATGTTTTTTAACTTGTGGTTTAAAAATGACAAAGACACACCGAGCAAAAATAATCCCCGCTGTCCGGGGTTACTCCATAGTCATCTTTAAAATAGTTTAAAACAAATCAATCACTAAAGACTATCAGGTTGAACTTGTGGTTCAACAAATGATGCACAACTTCAGTCACATTTCGGCTGATAGTGGTCAGAGCGCTCACAGCAGTCCAGCAACACAACCAGGGATGAATTTCACAGACTTTCAACAACCTCAGAGTTATTCCTATGTCCGGCTCAGACCTGTGAATTCATAAATCATACGTTGTACAGCTGTGCAAGGTGGGCCTACTCCTTCTATCCCAAAAATACTTACGGCTTCACCAACAGCTTTGACATTTTAGGAAACTCTAAAGACCAGTAAATCTTAGTTCAGTTTATGGGACATCCTGTAGGCAACATAAAATTCTCAGCGATTACGACTTTGAAGTGAATGAAACCACAACTATCTGTATTGCTCGACAAAGGAGTTGATGCAAAGAGTCCACAAGTAGTTAAGTAAGACTTGTTATTTCATCACTTTGGTCATAAAACTCCAAATGTTAGCGTTTGAAGCTAGTTAGAAACGATGACATAGAGGGGCACCATCCCTAAACGACTGGAGAACAATGGAGACGCGAGAAGAGGAGGATAAAATTAGTTGTAATGATATAATGGCCGGTCTCTTCAGAGCTGACATGTTGAGTCACTCTGCCACAGGTCAAGTCGCATCAATTTTCATCAGGGGTGGAAACTTGATCTACACTCGGTCCTCTTTAACCGACTCGTCTCTCTCAGATGCCCCCAGATATTTATGTCTACTGTCTGATTCTGCCAAGTGGGGGCTTAATCAGATCCAGAGAGGGCTCCATCAGTATTCCAGCCAACTACTGTGAAGAAAAGACAGATAAAAGAGAGTTAAGGCAGAAAATAGGAGTATAGAGAAAGACTGAGCCAAAAAAGACTCGGAGGGCAGAGGCACACGGTCGGGCCACAGCACAATGTGTTACAAGTCTTTTTTTTCAGGACGACAAACCATGTAGTGTTTCTCCAAATAGATCATAAGACTGAAGGAAAGTCTTGCAAGTCTCTTTAGAAACTTTTAAAACATCAGGGTCTGGATGCGGAGAAGAAAAACGAAGCCCTGATTGATAAACTACGGCTGCCGGAGAGTCAACGCTCTGGCCAGCTGGGAACACGCCCGTGTTAGTCAGTCACAATCGATAGCTATCAGTTAGCAAGCCCGTGCGTTAGCTCACTTGCAAACGGGACATCGAGATCAGCCGAGTTGGTTGTCTGGTGAGCATTTTGAGACTGAAAGTTCTCTGAGGCTGGATCGGATGTAAAACTTTTGACTTAAGTTGTACTTTTGGGTCCACTTTTTGGAATCTGCTTGCCATAAAGTTGGATTTATCACCGAGGAAAGTTTTACAGCTGCTGATATAAAAGTACTCCGGTCCAAACTGAGTTGAAAGTAAAGATTGCAACCATTACAGTGACTCAAGGCCTTGAAATAGTTGCTTAAATAACCTGGAGTGACCAACCACTGTCTGTAACATCATTATGTGCAGGAAGGACGCTTATAAGGATTATTCTTAGATAATTAAATGAATTTTCGTCATATTAAATGAAAAGATCTGTGCTATTCCCAACTATATTTCTTTCAAGGAGACAATAATATGCCAATGTGGTAACGGGAGGACCAGGCAATTAAAAGTAACCGAACAAAATGACTTATTTCGGTATGAAATTACGAGATTTGATGCCGTAAAGTTCAGCAACTAAAAAAAAAAAAGGTCTGACGTCGATCCTGATGTTTTCAGAGCAAATAAAGGAGTCGAGATAATCAGCCGTGAGTCTTCAGGTGACGCCTTGACACAATGAAACTCCATCTGTTTTTTCTCCAGTCTACATTTGGCACTTGTCAAATTAAGAAGACAAAGGTCAGAAGTCTAACAACTTTAACTAGCTGATTTTCAGCTAAGTACCAGCAATCACGGCGGCTGACAATTTTTATTCCACATTGTTATACGTATTTGGCAAAAAAGGGAGGGAAAAATGTTTCAAACTGTCACCGCGTCACTTTTAACATGTTTGAAAAATTACAGGATATGAACTTAACTCGTTTTCTCCCATCGGCTGCCACCCGATCTGCAGTCAACCTGCGGCGGGGGGGGGGGTAATTGTGCAATGATTGTGATTTCTTTACCGTGTTTCCCCCTAACTCAAAAGCCCCCTGACCCGTATCAAAGCTGCAAGTCAACCGGGTTTTCTGCAGAACTCCCCAGCGATGAAGGTACTTGTTTGGCAGTAGCTGTTCGATACGTGGATGATGGTGCTCTTGCACGTGAGTCCGGGTTTTAAAGCACAAACCAAGACTCTGCTTCCTTTTGCATATACCGGGACTGTAAATATTGGTACACTCCATGTCTAATTTCTCACCTTTTTTTTCTCCAGATGCCGCCTGATTCACGGCGCCCCGACGGCGGAGCGGGAGAATATGCGGCGCGAGTTGCTATTATGTGGAACCCGCGGTGCATTAACAACAGCAGCAGGCGTCAGCTCTCAGATCTGATCACACTAAATCAGACAAATGTGGACAAGGGGGTGACGGGAAGGGAGAGAGGAGCGGGAGGGGAGGGAAGGGATGGTCTGGAGGGACCGGGGGAGGGATGAGCTGACTGCCAATGTGTAAAGATGATGCGTACGCGAGTCGCCGGGTCTAAATGGAAGAACTCTGCGATGGTGAAATGAACACATGCGTCACGCGAGTCCTTTGTCTTCGCGAGGCGTCGACACCGACACGTCTTCCTAGCAGGGCGTCGCTTTCGGATATTGCAGTCAACACCTCGCCTCGTTTGCTTTCAGAGGGTGAATATATAAATAAATGGAGAGCCGACATAATCAGAAATCAGTATGTGAGCCCCCCCTCCCACCGCCGTCCCAGAAGACCCCAGCGCTCAGATCGTCTTTGTCATTTGTGGAGTTGTGAAGGAGGTCACAGAGCTCCGGCCTCATCAGCACGGCTAATTTGATTGTGGTGGAACAATGGAGCCTGGCTAGTTGTTAGCGTGCATGCTAATTGATGGTGCTAGCAGGCAGGGCTCCGCAGCAGGAAGGTATGCTGAAGTCAGTAAGGGGTCCAAACCTGACAGAACACTCACCTTTACCTTTACTTTAAATGCACAGATATGGCAACCACTGGCCTGTCAGATGAGTTTAATGCAATTTTTTCTTATCGTGAATACAAATATCTGGCCTTTTAGCCGCGAAATGGAACAAATTATTCACCAGCTTGTTGTTAAATGAGCTGTTTTTGGGTTTTGGTGGATTTGAAGGGTGTTGTTGTCGCTTCAAACAGCTGCTGGAAGCAAAGTGTAAAAGACTGGAATCAGAAAAGTTATGAGTTCAGTTTGTCGGTTTTTTTTACTCCACAAATGTTTTGCATTCATTGATGGGTGAGATTTAATTAAAATCTCAAACCCGTACCACAAAAAAGACCTCACATGAACTTGGGTAAAAGGCTAGCTAGTTAGCATGTGATCAGACTTCCTCAACAACAGTCTTCCTCATCTTTTGGCAGAGGCTAACAGGGTCGACATAAGTGGCTCTAGTTTGTTATTTCTAGCCATTTAAACCACCTAAAAACAGATTTATGACAGCTTTAAATGAAGCCGCGACTAAATAAAAGTGGCTAAGCGAGTTCCGTGAAGGAGGCAGACTAATGATGAACCCCGACATCATCGCCTCCTGAAGAGTGAGCAGACTAATGGCTAGCGTAGCTTAGCGTAACCCCTCGGTCCGACAGAGAAGCATACTAATGGCGCTGAAGCCAAATGCGGCCCCGGCTGCACCAAAGAGCATACTAATTACTGCCGCTGCCCTTCGCCGTGACCTTGGCGGATCACTTAGCAGTGTGATCAGTCCCTGACTCCTAATAAAGACACTTAAACAGGGCGAGCCACGGGAGCAGAGGGCTCTCCACTCACTTTCTAGTCATTTCCGCGGCGTGTTCTTAACTCAGGAGCTGAATGGCTGATGCTTCCGTCTCATTCAGTCCATCGCATACACGAAAAAACTCCACGTCTAAAAGACGACTTAAATATCAAGTTACTTTTGTCGGAGAGAATCTAATTATCATATTCACACATTGGGCAATTTGGCGTGTGGCATGTTTTTGGCATGTGACAGGAAGTTGGAGTTGCTAAACATCAAGACGCTCGCTCTGAAACGCCGCAAATAATACAGAATACAGAATATAACACAGAAGAAACCTTGAGATACAAGTTTAAAAAAACTGATATTATTTGAATCTGTTTCAACATATTTTTTATCAACCAATAGACACGCAGACTTTACCTGTGTATAAGTAATTATATATAAGTTACGTAAACAAGGATAAAGAATGAAAAGAAACGCAACAGTCTCAAGAACACACGAGCTACGACTTTACTCCACCAAAAAGAACGAGATCCGGTCTCAGCTGATGTTGTATCCACCCGCCAACACGTGGTAAAGAACAAGGTACGGTCTCACTGATGTTGTATCCATCCGCCACCAGGTGGTAAAGAACAAGGTACGGTCTCACTGATGTTGTATCCATCCGCCACCAGGTGGTAAAGAACGAGATACAGTCTCACTGATGTTGTATCCATCCACCAACACGTGGTAAAGAACGAGATACAGTCTCACTGATGTTGTATCCATCCACCAACACGTGGTAAAGAACGAGATACGGTCTCACTGATGTTGTATCCATCCACCAACACGTGGTAAAGAACGAGATACGGTCTCACTGATGTTGTATCCATCCACCAACACGTGGTAAAGAACTAGATACGGTCTCACTGATGTTGTATCCATCCACCAACACGTGGTAAAGAACGAGATACGGTCTCACTGATGTTGTATCCATCCACCAACACGTGGTAAAGAACGAGATACGGTCTCACTGATGTTGTATCCATCCACCAACACATGGTAAAGAACGAGATACGGTCTCAGCTGATGTTGTATCCATCTGTCCTGAAACATGACTTGTATCTCGGATTTTCTCTTGTATGTCGAACAAAAATATGGACAGAGTGATGGCTCATATCTCAAATGACTCTTATCTCGGGGTACTATTTTACTCAAAATTCTGTTTTTATTTGAATAGAGGGGGCGGGGCTACCATTGGGTCCACCTGAGTCGATACAGGAGCCCAGAAGGCCCAACAGGAAACACCGGCCCTCACACCCTGGACCAGGTAAATATTGATTCATGACATATAGACGGACTATTTTAATGAAATAATAATGACCAGCTGCCGGGGGTTTACTTCCTGCTCCCTTTAACTCCCTCCCCTCTTGATGGATGTGATCTGATCGTATTTGTAGTGGCGCTGCTCGTGTGTTCTCTGCTTTATGGAGATGAGTCTTGTCGGGAAGTGGGAGTACTGTTCCTGGAAATAGGACATCAAAAAATGTTTTCATCTATCTCCGTCATCTCTTGCACCATTTCCATGTTTTCCTTCTCTCCTCAGCTTTACCTCCCCCTCAACACACACTCACACATTCTGTGTCCTTCTACCTTGATCCCTCTCCATTTCCATCCATCTCTCCTCATCCCCCCATCCCTTCCATCTATCCTTCTCTCTAGTGGTGCTGGAGACACAGGTAGCGAAGCAGCAGGCGGTATGATGGTGGATAATTACCTAGTGTTTGGAGCGCTCCAGGAGTCTGGGCTTTCCAGGGTGTGTGTGTGTGTGTCTGTGTTTGGGGTTGGGGTGGTGGGATGGGATGGGAAGGGGGTGTTAGAGGGGACGGCGACAAGTCTGCCTGTATTTATAGTGCATTCTGCTAACAGTACCTTCCAACACTTAGCTAGTGGAAACGTGGGCTCGGATAAACGGTCTTTTGTTGCCACCTGAGAAGGAAACGTAAGAAGATGCACTTTTAATCCACCTTTCTAGCTCTCATTTCTTTTTCCTACTTCAGCTATCCCGTCCATTTACCTGTGAATTCCTCTCCGAGACGATTCCAATGGGAGAAAATCCCGACGTGGGGACGGTTATGACAGAGATTAAGTTTCTTTGTTTGTCTGAGATCCGTTGAGACTGTGCTTTGCCAACGTCAGTAGGGAAATATGACCCGTAGTTGTCAGGGAAAAAGCAGATGAGGTGAACAAATATTCATAAAAAACGGCGAGCCACCGGCAACCAAATAGATCCCATCAAAAAATGGCGTTTTGGGCAGAGTGTTTCCCGCCAAACAAACAATGGAAACCTTTAAGAAAACCAGAGAAGCCCCAACCCTCCCTGACCCAACTGAAGTGGATCAGGCCAATGAGGAGCATCCGGTTCCCCCAGTTGACGTGGCTCCATTAGCCTCCAAGAGTCATCAGTGGTGGGGGGGGGGGATTAGGGAGCAGTTCCCCTTCAATCCCCATCCAAGCTCTCCATCCTCCTCCTCTTTACCCCTATCCCTCGCCAGGTCCCTGAGCCCCAGCAAGACTCTCTTTTGCTCGGGCGCCAGCTCGGCCAGAGCCCCTCGTGTCTCTGGGACCGCCACCGCCGCCACCGCCGCCGCCGGCCGCTTTAGCCTCAGCTGCTGGAGATGTCCCTAATTAACAAGGGATTAAGCCATCATCTCGTCTTGTAATACAGCCTGGATGGGAATTCCAATATGGATGTTGGGGGTGGGGGTGGACGGGGGGGGGGGGGTTGGAATGGGTAAAAAGAGAGGGAGAGGGAGAGAAACTAGCGGTGTTTAGCAGCTCAGTAAATTACTCTTGACCCGTAGGACTGAGGAGTCTATCGGCACGGCAACCGGCTGCCAATTACAACAGCTCAGCCTGCCAAAAGTTTTATTGGGTGGAGGGCGGGGGCAAGCTGGAAGGTGATTGGTGTGCATGTGCGTGTGTGTGTGTGTGTGTGTGTGTGTGTGTGTGTGTGGATGGGGGGGGGGGCTCATTTTTAATGGCCTTTCACCATATTACTTTCTGTCAGGATTGGAAGTGTTTGCATTTGGAGTGATATTGACATAATTATGATGAGAATTTGGTGGGAGTTGGAAATGAAAATAGAACTTTTTTTTTTTTTGCTTCGCGCCGCCGCAGCGGTGCGCCACCACAAGCCACTGTGTTCATTGAATTGAAATAGTTGGAAATATTTAATTTTCTTTGTCTGGTTTGGATGTTTGTGTTCGATTTCTCTCCTTTTATTCTTCTGGTTATTAGCAGGAATTAGAATTTATTCCCGATTAGCATAATGAACGCCGTCGTTTCCCCTGGTTTCCCGCCTTGGATCGCGAGCGCTAACGCTAACAAGTATTCATTTGTGGGGAGTAATAAAGTTTATTGTTGGACTTTCAGTGCGATCGGATCCGATGGGAGGGGGGGGGGGGGCTGAGGATGGGGGAGGGGGTCCCAAATGAAATCCCAGCCCAAAGAAAATTAAAGAAGCTAAATTTGAAGGTTGATACTATTGTGGTTTGAATCTGTCCTGGCAGCTGGGAATGGTGGGTGTTGATGTCAGTAGGGTGGGGGGCGGGGTTGGTGTGGGGGGGTCCACTCTGCCACTGTGTCGGTTGCTGATGTAAGCTGATGCAACCTTCATCCAAGACAAGGCAACCTTTAAAGAGTGTGTGGGATCAGTGTCCAGTCTGAACAGCGATGGGATGGGGGGGTGGGGGGGTTGAGATGGGCTGTGGTGGTGGAGGGGGCGGGGGGGGTGTTTGGTGGCGGGGTTGCACCAGGGTTTCATAAAGCAGACCTAATAATTGATGACACCGGTGGATAACGATCAAGTGTGCATGTTTGTGAGGAAGAGTCGATGGGGGGGGGGTGAGGTGGGGGGGTGGTGGGGGCAGTGACAGCGAAGTTGGGGGGGTGGGGTGGGGTGGGGGAATCAACACAGAGAACGTGGAAGAGAAAGCGACTTGAGAAACAGTGGTGGAAAAAAACGCTATCGTCTGAGTGAGGGTTGGACGGAAGATGCGCGCAGACGGATGCGCAGACGGATGCGCAGACGGATGCTCTCTCCCATGCATCCGACAAACGGGTTTGCATCCGACTCCATGCAGCAAATTAAATCTGTCTGGAATGTAATTTTGTCCAGACGAGTCCAGAAAACAGTTGTTTCTTACGGACGATGCGGCTGCAGCGCCTCCTGGTGGCCAGACTCCAAATTTGTCGCCGTTAGCATCCCCGCACTCAGATGCTAATGCTAATGTTCCAATCCGACCAATGGAGGCTGTGCAGAAACAATAAGCGAACAACATTGGGGTACGACGACCTGGTTGGGTTTGGTTTCCAAAGATTCCTCCTAAATATTTGTGGTCATACCACCAAGGAGCGACAGAGGGCGCTGTTGCTACGAGTGAAAAACAGCAAAGTAGGGATGTTCGGAAACAAATAGGAGAAAAAAGTGAATCAAAGTGAGTAAATCCACCGACTTAGCATCACCGTAGCGGCGATACGTGCGATAAAACGGTAAAGAATTCGATATCCAAAAGTTCCTCCTCAACAAACTTTTGATTTCAAATATTTTCTAATATCCTCACTCGAGGCCTCCTTGTGTTGACGTGACCCACGAATCGGGCGACCTGACACCCGGGGGCATCTGTCAGCGGTGAAACGGCGTTATTGAAATCCACTGATTGGACTTCCTCTCAAGGAAGGAAGTGGAAGGATTTTTTAATGAAACACTCCGACGGGAGGAAAGGAAGGAGAAGACGCTCTTCAATTGTAAACGTGTGGGACGTGTCAGTCATAGGATGACGTGTGTGTCTGGAAGCCTGCGTGTGTGTGTGTGTGTGTGTGTGTGTGTGTGTGTGTCTGTCTGTCGACAGTAAGATAAGGAGTCAGCATTTCCAGAAACACACAAATATGATGCAAAAAAAATGTATAAACCTCACAAAGAGACTCATTTACATGATGCAAACACACACACATATACACACACACACACTATAGGCTGCTTTCCAATGACATACATTCCTCTGGTGAACCCACGTTCACCATTGAATCATGTCATATCTGTTCCCCCCCATCCCTCTATTTTGTGTTCCATCACTGCTTTGATTGGTTTATTTCCCCTCCTCTCTTCTGCTCGTTCCTCTTTTTCCTCTCGCCGCCCCCCAACACACACAAAGATACAAATATCGCCATTCTTTTTCTTTTTCTTTTTCTTTTTTTTTCCGGTCCTGCACAAGTCGCACCACATCTCCATTTGCATAACAATCTCCACTTGTTTTTCTGCTTAGATGGAATTCACAGCGTGATGCCAGCATGGCTGAGACAGGGGTCATTGCTATGTATATCAGAGAGAGGGAGAGAGAGAGAGAGAGAGAGAGTGTGTGTGTGTGTGTGTGTGTGTGTGTGTGTGTGTGTGTGTGTGTGTGTGTGTGTGTGTGTGTGTGTCTGTGTGTGTGTGTGTTTACGGTGGTGAAGGAGAGGGAGAAAGAGGGATGGCAAACATACAAATCTAGACACTAAAACACTTCCCAAAGGAGACTCATTTTAGTGTGTGTGTGTGTGTGTGTGTGTGTGTGTGTGTGTGTGTGTGTGTGTGTGTGTGTGTGTGTGTGTGTGTGTGTGTGTGTGTGTGTGTGTTCGAACTTTCCCCTAGAAATAGAGACAGGAGTCAGATGTGTGTGACTCTACACATCGGTTTGGTGACGTTACATTTAAAACGAAGAGGATGTAAATGAAGAGGCTTTGATGTCAGAAACCATCCAGGTTTTCTTCCCGGTCCGGTTTGGTCCGGTTTGGTTTGGTCCGGTCCGGTTTGGTCCGGTTTGGTTTGGTCCGGTTTGGGTTGTGGTTTCAAAGAGAGAGAGAGAGAGAACTGGAATCGCCGCTGAGAACCTGAAAATTGCGCGTTTATGTCGACTTTTAGGAAACATCTGAAGTTGTCATCAGTGTCGGCTTTGATGTCGGGTCCTTTATGAAGCTTCTCCAGAAAGAACAACCCGAACCGTTCGGGTGGCTCCTTCAGGAGGGGCCCGAACCCTTTGGGTCGCTCCTGGAGGAACTCCAACCCTTTGGGTCGCTCCTGGCGGGACTCTAAACCTTTGAGTCGCTCCTGGATGGACTCTAACCCTTTGGGTCGCTCCTGGATGGACTCTAACCCTTTGGGTCGCTCCTGGATGGACTCTAACCCTTTGGGTCGCTCCTGGCGGGACTCTAACCCTTTGGGTCGCTCCTGGATGGACTCTAACCCTTTGGGTCGCTCCTGGATGGACTCTAACCCTTTGGGTCGCTCCTGGATGGACTCTAACCCTTTGGGTCGCTCCTGGATGGACTCTAACCCTTTGGGTCGCTCCTGGATGGACTCTAACCCTTTGGGTCGCTCCTGGATGGACTCTAACCCTTTGGGTCGCTCCTGGATGGACTCTAACCCTTTGGGTCGCTCCTAGAGGGACTCTAACCCTTTGGGTCGCTCCTAGAGGGACTCTAACCCTTTGGGTCGCTCCTAAAGGAGGGGCCCG
This sequence comes from Antennarius maculatus, assembly GCA_013358685.1. Lineage (NCBI taxonomy): Eukaryota > Metazoa > Chordata > Actinopteri > Lophiiformes > Antennariidae > Antennarius > Antennarius maculatus. Next base: position 20,590,618 of record CM023616.1, read on the forward strand.
AACCCTTTGGGTCGCTCCTGGAGGGACTCTAACCCTTTGGGTCGCTCCTAAAGGAGGGGCCCGAACCCACTGGGTCGCTCCTAGAGGAGGGGCCCGAACCCTCATGGAGGTTTTGCGGGTTTCACTTCCCAGCACCGCCGGTATCCTCAAATAAATTCTCTCTCTCCATCTGTGAAATTTGTAAACCAAGAGTTGAATTGTTGAAACGAAATCCGTCACCGTTTGAGCTAAATATATAAAACAACGATTTGTGTGTGTGTGTGTGTGTGTGTGTGTGTGTGTGTGTGTGTGTGTGTGGTAATAAATGTGCATGGTGCGGTATCAATTTGATGTAAATGAGTCCCTGCTGCAGTTCTGGAGTGTGATGACCAGAGTCTGTTTCTCTAATGAGACAATAAAAAGAGTAGGAAACACGCCCAACACACACACACACACACACGCCCAACACACACACACACACACACACACACACATAAACAATGCAACACAACACAAAGAAACTGACAGGGTAGCAAAGTAGAAAGAATGACAGCAGGGAGAAAAAACAAACAAGGCAGGCGTGGGCGATCAAGGCGACTTGGACTCATTCTTTATCCTTTATTTAATCAGGTACTCGCTGAGATCAACACTCATTCTTCTCAGAAGGACCTGAGATTCACAATGTTGACCCAGAACTGACAAAGCAAAGTCGGAAAAAACATCTCACAAAAACACAATCAAACCATTCACACAGCGACACAATAGAGATCCGTACGACGGATCCATGGATCAATCGCCGATCGGTCCACCGTACTCCTGTTAACGCCGACGCAAAACTTCCTAAACGCCTCATTCTGCTTCGTATTTCCACAGTTTTTACCTTTTTCAATATTATTTTATTATTTATTAATATTTTTAGTTATTTTTTATTAATATTTTATTCACAATTATTTTATTTAATTTTTATTTTTTTTTAAAAGATGGCGTTGTTGTTACAAAAGCATTAGCATGGATGAGTTAGCGATCGCGCCCCGTTCGTACGAAGGTGTTTCCGCGGATACGGATGCACAGACGCCGAATCAGCAAACGTGTTGCGTTTCCATGACGGATACTAATGAGAGTGTTTAAATTGTGTTTATTTTTTGTGTTTTATCATCTAAAAAAAAATATATTAATATTAGCATGAGCGAGCACAAAAAGCTAAAAATGTCTGGTTTCAGTTGTTTCAATCTAAATAGAACCGGTTCTGAAACATTTGGACCATTAATATGAAGTAGTTTTGATTCTACTCATCAGTTATAATAAATTCAACTTACTCAGAATAAGTTTCTGTTACCATGGCGACAGAAAGCATGCAGGTAATACACAAACACGTGTCATGTGACACTCAGCCACTCAGATCTGCGTATTCCAACAAGTTCCCGGTTCTTTAATATAAAATGACAGGTCGGCGTCGGCCAGTAAAAGTGTTTGACGACTCCGACGTCGGCTGGTTATGTAAGTCGGTACCGCCGTTAATAATGCAGCGCCGCCAAATGAAAGCGACACACTTCGGCCCTGGGCTTTCCTCCGCATCCAAATTTCACCCGCCGCTGACTCAAATCCTCCCCATGGGCCGTTCAACGCCGTTCAAAACGCAGTTTGAGACGCTGACAATTGTTTAAAACAATGTGCAACACGGCAGACGCACACATTGAGATTCAGGTTTTATATCGCACTCAATCAAAAACGCAAGTTTGACGTTATGGAGTTCAGGAAACTTTCCTCTTAACTTCTGCAGCAGCATTTCATACTTATTAAATATTCGCACGCGGTTTTGGATTCTTATTTCTGGGTATACGCTGTATGTTGAATGTAAGTCAAGTTTTTTGCTCTTTATCCATCCATCCATGAGATGTTCGTGCTAATCCCACGTTAGCAGATCGTCGCTAACGTTTGTATTTAAACAATAAAGTTTTTGAAATGAACACAAATTGAAAGAGAAGCTTGACGACCAAATGAGACGACATAAATTTAGCTCTTCTAAATACCCGGACCACAAAAAGCAGCGCGGTCGCAGTAAAACGAATGATAGATCAGGATTAACTAGCGAGGAAGTCGAGCCTCCCGTGTTTTAATTTCGGCGCCGCCGGCCGGCGAGGAAAACGGGGCCGTTAATGGAGATCCACTCCCAGCTGATCGCAGGTCATTACACGACCGCGGGGAAGGACCGGAGGAAGCAGCTTAATGATTGTAAACCTCGTAAACCACGACACACACACACACACACACACACTCCTAATCATGTGTAATAATCTACATATCTGTGCAGGACTTCCGTAACTCGTGGTTGTCTGGTCGGTTTGATGCTGCATCCCATCCCATAGTATTCTGTTTCTACAACAACCCGACTCCGATCGTTTAATCCAGGAGTCCTGAAACCTTTTTTTTTTTTGCGCGACGGACTGGATTAACAATATTTTCACGGGACTGATAAATATAATTAAATAAAACAAAACGACCAGCATGAAAACTGTTTTTTTCTACAGTTACAGTATTTTCCGCACTATAAGGCGCACTGGATTATAAGGCGCACCTTCAATGAATGGCCTTTTTTTTTTTTTTTAAAGAAAATGCTTACATATACTGGATTATGAAGCGCACTGGATTATAAAACGCATCTGAGAACTCATCTTTAATGAATTATCTAATTTTTTCATATATACGGCACATTGGATTATAAGAAATTAAGAAAATTAAAGGCTTTTTTAGGTGCGTTTTATAATGCGGAAAATACTGTAATAATAAACCAGAATCCAGTTTGTATCAGCTTTATTAGCAGCGTCCTCGTAACGTCACACCAGCGTTAGTTTCTTGTTGGTTCTGGCAGTTTGTTAGTTTCAGTTTAGCGGTAATGTATTCTGTGTTAGCGGCCGGAGCGGCCCCTTTAAGAAGGTAGTCATGTGACCGAGGCAAGCATCTCCACAAGCGTCAAGAGTGACGTACAGAATCAGATCGGAAAGAAAACGGAAATAATGAAAATTCTGGATTCTTTCTGTGTGACCCGGTACCGGTTCATGACCCGGGAACCAGTACCAGTACTGGTACTGGTACTGGTACCAGTACCGGTACTGGTACCAGTATCACACACATCTGGACACAACAGTTTCAAATGGGATTTATCTCCCAGACTCACATTCAGGTTGTTGCCATGGCATCTTCATTGTGCACCGTGACAGTCAAATTAAATAAACGGACCCTTTAGAAACACACACACACACACACACACACACACACACACACACACACATGTTCCTGCTTCATTCCTGATTATTCCATCGTGGCGTTTGTTTAAGACCCCATTAGAGTCAAAAGGGCGCCGATCTTCTTAATCAAGCCTAATTTATTAAAACATCAGCTGGAACTATTAACTTTAACAGGATGAGGAGACGGAGGCGGTAAAAAGAAAGGCAGGAGAGTGTTCACACTACGTTTCCCAGAGTGCATTGCGCCTATCAGAGGTAAGGTGATAAACAAGCGTGCACATTCGTTGAACTCGCCTGACCCTCGCATCGCCGCTCCACAAATCTTCGCGGAAACGGGTTGAGCGGTTTTCGGAGTAATTAGAGACGATAGGAAACGAGGCGTTCGCCCGCCGGCGCGGCGTCCATCAACGGGAGAACGGGAACATTTCCGCCGGCTTCGGTTAGAAAAGCACGACGCAAACTTGATTTACGACATCTCACGTTACACAAAAATACTTTGTAAAGGGTTGGCAGCAGAAGGCAACGGCCTATCAAAAGGGAATTTACGACTTTAGTGCGGTTGGGTTTGGAATCTTCATGTGTGAAATTTGGGGAGGAATCGACTAAACCTTGTCTCTGTTTTACACATAATTACGGAAAGTGGTAAATTTCACGGACAATAATTACCATAGCAAACAAGATGTGTACCCATCCAACACCTGTGGTGCTTAAAACGCCCAAGGATTCCGTTTTTCCCCCGCGCCGAGATGAATTCATTCCGAGGAGAGCGAGGCTTTAAAAATACCTTTTTATCGATCAACACAAAATAATTCAAACTCATTCTATTGAGCAAAAAAAAAATTTTTAAACAGATGACATACAGTAGATTTACTGAGCCCGTAGCATCCAATGCTAATCTCCGTGGCAGAGAAGACCACCTGTATAGTCACAGGAAGTGGAGTCACAACACTGACAGGAAATAGGTTATCCTCACAGGAAGTCCTACATTCACCCAAAAACGACTTGTCTAAACTACAGATAACCATTCCCAGTTCTGTAATGAACTTTATTAATGAATGCATTTTAATAATATTTGCTTAATATGAATGTATTTTAAGCTTATAAACAATTAAAATTTACTTTTGTAATATAGTACAGAAATAATGTCCCTGTCTCGGCTTCAGCTGTTTTTTCCTCATTGTGGGTCATGGGGGTTGGTACGAGCTAATAAATATACTATATGTTTATATTATGATTTATTGTACATCATATTTTGTGCTTTTAATGGTTTACTAGTGATTTTTCTATTCCAGTATTTGTGGCAGACAGATGTAACGTGGAGTAAAATGACAAACTTCATGTTTATTTTTCCGTTTTATTTTTATGAAAACCGACGGATAATCGAGAACAACGTAACTCCAAAGTACGTAAGTCAAAACAGTGTAAGTAGAACTCATGTTCAGTGTTGATAAGTTGATTACATTTAAGATAATGGTTAGCATTTTTAATCGTAATGGGGTTGTGTTCAGGGTGACGAGGCGAACATCCCTACTTTGGTTCTCCAGCCGCCGAGCGGTGTTCCCTGTCACACCTGGAACCAGACCGTGGGACCGAGCATATCTTTAGCTTCAGAGAGTATTTTCTTTTGTTTGTGTTGACAAACACTCAACAAGCGTAACGGCAACGGTCTGACGCGATTGGATCGTCATCAGCGATGGAACGAACAACAACGACCTCCTGAAGTCTTACTAGTAGACGGACTGGAGAGCAAACCCAACGTCCATCGCAAACACACACCGCCTGTTGAGGCCACGCAGAGCTACACACACACACACACACACACACACACACACACATATACACACACACACACACAGGGCTCCCTTGCTGAAAGCCTTATTGATCGGGATAAAGGTCTTTTGATGAGGCAGATTGCTCATCAGGCTGGAACGCCATGCTTCTGAGACGCCACTCGTTCTCGGGTTCATCGACCAACCAGTGTTCGCCCCCGCTTTGCGTACGTGTGCGTGAGGCAGCAGTGATTGGCTTCGGGGGCCCATCTGGGTCATCCCGGCCCCGCCCTGACACGCCAACACCAGAATGAGACAATCTGGTCAAACTGGAGTTCTTCTTCTTTCTTTAGTCGCCGTCCGAATCGAGTAAGCGATGGAGGGCGCGGGCCCGGTCCGTCCTGAACCCACTGCCCGTGATTCCCTGATTTACTACTGATTCACTGCTGAGACGCCCACGGCCTAAATAATAGATTAGAATCGATTCGGACCCGGCCCTGACCTGAACCACGATGGACAGGAAGCACAGTCCGAGCAGGAACGCGTGTGTTTTTACACGCCTGGTTTGCGTTCTTTCCCACATGCGTGTGAGCGCTAACAGTAAAACCCAGAAGAAGAAGAAGATGCGGTGTGTCGTTACGTGTTTTGCGGGAGGAAAACGGGGGCGTGTGCTCGTCTTTAAAAGCTCCAGCCGTGTTCCTAAAATTAAATATTAAGGCGGACGAAGCCTTGACCTCCACTGTGTTTGCAGAGACTTCTGGTTCCTATTGATTTCTGACATGACAACTGGGACGCCATTACAACAAAATGCACTATAGCCAGACGGACCCACCCTCTTAACGCCCCCCCATCCCCGACCTAACCCCCCCATTCTACCGGCGTTTACTGGCCGCCGTGTGTTTCCACCCTGATGGTCACAACTCAAGGTCTTCCTTCGTCTTTTGCGGCCGGGATTTCATCCGGACTGTTGACCAGAATGGTAGATGTTCACACACACACACACACACACACACACACACACACACACACACACACACACACGTGATATCCAATCACGTACCTGACGAGAGGCGAAGGTTGGCGAGTCCCGGGGAGACGACTCATTCGTACTCGTCCACCTGAGACGGAGACAGACAGATGAAGAGTCTTCAGAGACTTTATATTGTCTTTAATCCTTTACGTTTAACGAGGATTTAACGCATCAGGCCATCAAATAAAAGCGACGGAATCCGACATAAAGGTGCGACGCTCTTCTTCGGCTCCTATCGAGGAAGTTTGGTCGCCTTGGAGACGTTTCCATTCTCGTTTTTTTTAAACAAAAAACGACAGGAAGTGCGGCAAAACCGCACTTAAAACATGATTTTGGATAACATGGGGGGGGGGGCTGTTTTTTAGCGCCATTACAACTGAGAACAAGAATAGTGTGTGTGTGTGTGTGTGTGTGTGTCACATTTAGGTCATAATCTGCGTTCTGTCCTTATTCTAATCCAGCTCTCAGTTCCGTATTTAATAATTATTTGTTAGCTTTTCATCCCCGCTTGCCTTTTAATTCCGGTGACCTCCTGACCTTTCGTTTGACGGCGTGATCTCTAGAGCGGGTAAGAGGCGAAGGAATTGCCCCAAAACGGTCGAGGTTTGTTTGCAACAGGAACGCTTTTAATCCGTGGGATTGGGATTAGTAAATCTCTTCTGCATATCTTCAACAGGAAGTCGCTTCAACAGGTCTATCTTGATCTCGATTGAAGGCGACGGTGTCCACAAGCGAACGTCACCCTCGTTTTGGACCGGCTTCATCCTCGCTCCATCCATCCATCCATCCATCCATCCATCCATCCATCCATCCATCCATCCATCCGACCGACCGTCCATCCTCTCTTCTGGGCCTCCTGCTGCTCACACTCCCTGGACTAATCTCCAACCGGTTCAATGTTGTTCAATTAGATTCCAGTTGACATGCATTGGAAGTCGGCAGTCGTCCTCGTAATTCAGCCCTCTTTATAGCCAATCTATTTTTTAATAAAGGTTCACAGGAAAACATTAAAGTATTGATCTTTATTTATTGATCCGGGCCCAAAGCATAGTTAAAGCTGACACAAATCAATCAAAATAAATTTAAAATGATGATAGCGCATAGGAGGAGCCCGGCCGGCCCGATTCGGGGAGTAATTAGGGGGCTCGGCAGAGGGAACCCAAGGCAATAGGAGTAACAGGAACACACACACACACACACACACACACACACACACACACACACACACACACACACACACACACACACACACAGATTGGGCTCCAGAACTGTTTAGCGGGCTGCAGATTAGAAATTTGTTTATTATTAAATGAGACGACTGAGAGGCAAGGTTAATGAAAGGGCGCGCTACTTTGGGCCAGAGTAATCCACCTCTGAAACACACACACACACACACACACAAGCCCGTGAGGCAGTCTCAGGGACATCCTCTGCTTAGCAAAAACAATGAGTTTTAATTTTAAAAAGTGAGCGAGGTTGAGAGAGAGAGAGAGAGAGAGTATTAACTGAATTTAATCTGGCCGACGCCCACTGAGGTCACAAACTGCAGAGGTGTCCCGCAGGGCTAAACAGGAACAACCAGACTATCTGGGATGACCCAACACCGGGCCTCCTTTCCAATAAAACCCCTCCCCTTCTCCAGTTTGTCCAATCAGAAACCAGTCATTTGATGTGATTGAATATTTTGATGGATAATTTAAATAATTCCAGATTTATTTCTCATTCTGGTTGCGAAGGAAGCTTCACAAACAGACACTTCAAGGTCGACGCCCGTTTGCTTCGCCGCCTCCATCCATCTTGCTGTTGTCTCTTACTTCTCCAGGAAAAACAACGTCTCGGCGTTGTTCTTCGCTGGGGAAGCACCGGCGACTCAGCCATTTAAGCCCGGGTGAGATATTAATGGGTTTACAAGGACCTTCCCGTTCTAATTATGTCGAGCAACTGCTGTCTCTTACTGGGCCACGGCTCCCGGGGGAGAACACAAATCCACCAGGCAAGCAAAACTCGCCTACTTTTGACAAAACGCTCAACACGCAAAGATACAAATAACGCCGACCATCCGTTATTACCACCGCCGTGATGTCGTCGGCGAGATTAATATCACCGCCCAACGTCGCCACCCCAAATTTAACCTGAAAAATACCCAACTTTGGCGTTTGGACAAGAGCGATTAGAGGAGGGAGGGGTGTCGAGGTGCCGGGAGGAAGCTCAGTGTTGAGGAAAAGACTCCAAACAGGCGGGGTTTGAACTTCTCCCGATTTATTATACCTTTTAACCCATTTCTGTCTGAAGTGGAGAAGGTGGGAGTTAAAGTCGAGATGTTTCGGGGGGTGTCGGTTGGAGTATCTCCAGGTTATGGGCAAAAAACTAGAATTCAAAACACTTTAAATTCCATCGCGTCCAATAAAACTTTGGTCGGAGTTGGAAAACAGGGAAGTGAAGAGGTTCCGCTCCCACCCCCCACCCCACCCCGAGTGTGTCCACTTCGCTAACAGTCAACCATCATTGAAATGCAGTTCTGAGGACCCGATGACATCACCTCCATACCGTATGCAAATACCCAGCGGAATCCATTACGCAGCAGCGGAGATGAGTGCGTCCAGAGCGGAGCAAGGCCCACTCACGCTCACGGCTAACCTCTTGTATGCTACATCTTCACTGTGTGTAGTGCATTAGGTGGAGGTTTGCTCACACACACACACACACACACACACACACACACACACACACACACACACACACACAACAAAACACACTTAGCTCTTCCCCCTCCAGCACAGAAATAAGACACTTGACACTGGAGTGACGGCTGTGACACTGTGAATAGTGGAGGTGATGGAATGTAAATCTGGATTTCCAGATGTAAAGAGATGGAGAAAGAGAAAAGGGTTAGCATGAAGCTAATTCTCACTTCCTGTATGCATGCTAAGTTAGAACGCCAAGTTGTATCCCAAATATTTTGGTCCTGCCAATCTTAGTCCAAGGGCACCAATACTGATAGTTTAACACACACACACACACACGAAACAGCAGATCAATCCAACTGCCTGATGCAATGAATTGTACCCAGCAAGCCATCAATGATTTCCTGAACCTGAACTTAAAGCTGAGCCTAAACCTGGACTTAAAGCTGAGCCTGAACCTGAACTTAAAGTTGAAGCTCAACCAGAACCCTAACCTGAGCCTGAACCTGAACCTGAATCTAAACCTAAGCCTGTTCCTGAACTTGAACTTGAACCTTACCCTGAACTTGAGCCTAAACTTGACCCTAAACCTAAGCCCAACCTTGAACCTGAACCTTAGCCAAAACTTGAACCTAAACCTAACCCTAAACCTAAACTTGAGCCTGAACCAGAACATGAACCCTAACCTGAACCTAAACCTGAACCCGAACCTGAACCAAAATCTAAACCTGAACCCAAACCTGAACCTGAAACCTAATTTGAACCCTAACCTGGACCTAAACCTGAACTCGAACCTGAACCAAAATCTAAACCTGAACCCAATCCTGAACCTGAAAACTAATTTGAACCCTAACCTGGACCTAAACCTGAACTCGAACCTGAACCAAAATCTAAACCTGAACCCAAACCTGAACCCTAATTTGAACCCTAACCTGGACCTAAACCTGAACCCGAACCTGAACCCTAATTTGAACCCTAACCTGGACCTGAACTGTAATCTTTTTTGACATCAAGGCAAAAATACATCATAATTCTATCAAACAGAAACAACACAATTCCAGAACATGAAGAAGGAACACGCCTGACATCCCGTTCTGGAACAACTTCGACAGTTTGAACCTGACCGACGTCGAAGTCAGACACCAGAGCTGTGATCCACTCATCTGTTGCACCTCAGAACCAGCGATTACAAATTAATTTGACACCATGAAGTCTGAAACCGCCGCAGCAGCAGCGGCAGCAGCAGCGGCAGCATCACCGCCGTCTTCCAGCAGCATCGACGCTTCCCCTCCCATGACTAGAGATATAAAAAGACAGGGATGAGCGAGGGTCAGTGCTGGCCACTCTGTTTTTTTTTCTTCTCACGCCTCAATAATAGATGTTTTAAAGCTTAAGTGCTGCCAGAGGGCTGCGAGCCCTGCTGTTCATTAAGCCAGCCACTGCTACGCCGCAGCATTTACATCCACTGCGTTCTTCTTTGTCTGAGCTTTCACATCGACTCATCCAGCGCCGGATAAACAGGGAAGGGAGCAAGAAAAACTCCAAAGATGCCAGGGTTGGAAAAAATAGCAATAAAGTAGGGGAGGGGAAAAAAAGAAAGAAAAGGAAGAAGCAACTCACACTTAGATATCAGCAGAAAAAGAAAAAAAACAGAAACAGCATCCGTTGCCACAGACACCAAAAAAAAAAAAAAAAAACTAAACACAATCGGTTGCTTATTTAGCGACAACAGTGGAGGCAGGGAGGATAGCCCTTGGCGACATATGTGTTCTATCATGCCTGTCAACACAACACATTTCATATGCTAAATATACTCCAGCAGACAACAAAAAAATCCTCCAGAACGCCGAGAGCTACACAAATTTGTTTACAGACGAAGTGATGTCTCACTAAGACATCCAGAGGTAGATGGCAGACAATGGCGACAGATGATACGGCTGTTTGGAACACGTCTTCGCTCGTAATTCTCCCCGTGACTATTTATAACTAAGGGATGGGATGGAAGGCTTCTTTGACTGCACTGGAAAGCATTGGCTTGTAACTGGAAAAGGTGTACAGTAGGTTTGGATTTTCTTCGTCTGACTCGAATATACAAAATTCACCTACAGGGTTAACGCTATCGCGCCGTGACGAGCACTTCACAGGCACGCGGAAGGTGTTTTATAAATTACGACCTGAAATTTGCTGATTTTGACATCTCATGTAGCAAACATTCACCAATCCGCGTCAGACATTCCTGCTCCGAAAATAAAGATGACTTCCTGCATTTCTACCGCGTGGCCAGCAGGTGGCGACGTTACTAACAGCGCTCGATTTTCTGCATATGGATTTCATTCAGGAATATAAAGTTGCTGCTGATAAATGTAAAGAAGAACAACAAAAGACCAGCCAATAACAGTGGTGTCTCTGTCAAAGCCAATCAGATTTAGCCGCGTAAAACACAAACATTTGATTTGTCATCATTTAAAGCCTTTAGCAGATTAAATCATAATGTAGCCACAAGAGGACACAAGCCAGTGTCCTATTGTGCCGGTCCCAAGCCCGGATAAATACAGAGGGTTGTGTCAGGAAGGGCATCCGGTGTAAAACTTTTGCCAAATCAAACATGCTAATCAAACCTATGACTTCCATACCGGATCGGTCGAGGCCCGGGTTAACAAAGACCGCCATCGGTGCTGTTGACCTACAGGGCGCCGGTGGAAATTGGACTTCTGTTGGTCGAAGAAAGAGAGGAGGCAAGTGTGTTCGTAGGAAGAGAGAGAAGAGGAGCGCCAAGAGTATAGGACTAAGAGTAGGGACGTTGAATGTTGGAACTATGACAGGAAAAGGTAGAGTTGGTTGACATGATGCAGAGGAGGAAGGTAGACATACTGTGTGTCCAGGAGACCAGGTGGAAAGGTAGCAAGGCTAGAAGTTTAGGAGCAGAGTTCAAGTTGTTCTATCATGGTGTAGATGGGAAGAGGAATGGATTAAATCATGCTAACTGTGGACGTTTAAGCATCATCGGAAGCGTCGACCTGATTGCTCATTGGACGTTAAGCAGCTCCATGTTGGAGACAGTTATTGCACTTTAGAATAAAATAACGTCCGCTTCTTATTGGACGTTGTAATTGGTGGAAAGTCACCGATGGGTAGTCTGGCTCGCACTTTTTTAAAGAGGGGGGAGGGGGGAAAAGATTTAGCTTCGGGCTTACCGCTCGGAATGTGGTAGCGCCTTGCAAAATTCGCTCCGCCACAAAACTCATTTGCGCATGTTGTCTCAACTTGGCTGTATGCCTGAACACATTTTAGAAGCTAATTTGGAGATGTTTCTGCACTAAAATAGTACAATGCTTAGGAAGTAGAAGGGAAAAAAAAAAATCCTATTTAGCGGGAGTTTGTCTTCGTGAGCGTAGCGTCATGCTAAAAAAAACCCTATTTTCGCCAGAAACAGCCACCCTATCACAAACTCTGCAGGGGAGCCACATTAGAGGTAATGTCATCCACAGTTTAGCCCTCCACTCCTCATTCCTCCATCTCTCCTCTAATGAACTCCCACTGAATTACCACTTCAACAGCGCCCTGCCTTTTTATGATTCTATTTGTTTATCTATCTCTGATTTCCTCTCATCTTCCTCCGCGCCCGGGCACGCACCGGCTCTTTAATTTTATTGGCCACCGTTGGCAGGCGGCGGCGGCGGCAGTGAGTCGAGCCGTTTGGCTTATCATATAAACTACCGAACGCCAACACCCCCCCTGCCCCTCGCCGTTCCACCCATACCACCTCCACCCTGGTCGGCGAGATTAGCAGATTAGAGCGCTCATCAGTCAGGGAGGGAGACCCCCCGCCGTGACGGGGCCACGGCGAAATCAGACAAACATCTCTGGAAGGCATTGTGGCGTAATTGAATGCACAATAATTCCTCTCCCCCCACCCCACCCTCCTATTAATACATCGCTCATATCTCGGCTTACGCAGGAAACGTCGGCATTATCTGACTTTTTTCTGTTAATGTCTTCTCCCCTCAACGGTAAATTTAATAGGGAGAATAAAGGCGAGTGGGCGAGCGTTCCCCGGAACAAAAAAAATGTTTAAAAGAAGAAATTAGCCGAGGTTTCTCATTTTTCATTCATCTATTCTGAGTCGATGTCACAAGAGAAGGGGAAAAATGATCACAACTGATTCCAGCTGTTCCTATAATGGCCGTCACACCTGCTGAGGGGTTCGCATATGCTGATTGTTAGCCGCCTGACAATCATCGCCGTTTGATGCCGGGCCGTGTCTTGTCTTTAATCATCGGGATTTTTTTAATTTTTAAGGCCACGCAGAGAGGACTTCGATCTCACCGTTTGATTCTGGGAACAGGAAGTCTGCTAAGTCCTGCTTCCTGTTTAGAATTAACACTCTTCGTGTTAATTCTAACGTCAGGGACGACCTTGATATGAATACTACTAGATGAGTACATCTAGATGAGCTTCTGTCCAGATAGGTGTCAAAAGGATGACATCGCTAAAGGATGGTATGAAGTTCTATTCCCCATAGCTAGCATTGTTGCTAATTTGTCGTTAGCCTCCAGTTACGAGGTCTTTTGGTGTGGTTGTCTGTTTTGACCTCTTCCCAAAGCCTTATGGAGGTAAATTTTGACTTCCTGTTTGGACAAGCATAGGGGTGACTCAAAAGTCGCAATTTTTCTGACACTCTCTCTCTGTCTCTCTTTCTCTGACCCTGTTCTTATCTTCCTTTTATTTCTTTTCCACCCAACCGGTCAAGGCGGATGGCTGCCCAAAAGAGTCTGGGTCCTGCCCGAAGTTTCTTCCTCAACGAGGGAGTTTTCCCCCACCACTGTCGCTTATGCTCTGGAGGGTTCAGTTGGGTTTTTCTGTCTGTTTAAGCACTTTGAAATGTCTGTTGCGATGATTAAGCGCTACATAAATAAGACTTGATTGATTGATTGATTGATTGATTGATTGATTGATTGATTGCCATGTAACAAAAAAGGGGAGGGGCTTTAAACTGTCAGGGAAGACGACTACGACGACTTTCTGAAGCATTCTTGCAAAGACAGATTCAGGGGGGGGGCTACATTTATTCATCCATTTATCCACATCATCACATAGCGGGACATATCTTCAGGATTCAATCGTCACGGTTCGACAACCTCACCGTATCTTTTTTGGGTTTTTTTTGTAAGTTACTGTATATACGAGCATTCCCGACTGGATAACGCGTGAAGCATCCCGGGATGCGAGCGTCCTCCTCTTCATCGTCTGAACTCGTGTTTTTCTCTGCTCTGTGGCCAACTTCGTTATCGTGCCAAGTTATCTCCGGTCTTCACGCTTCACCATGTTCATAAACACACCAGAGCGAGCTGAACTCTCACAGTTTGCCACTCGTGCTTGATCTCCCACAAACGTTGCCATGGTTTTGCAGCCTAGTGACCCTCGTATGTGTGCGCGATTGTGCGAATGCTTCACACGCACTTACCTTTAATTCTTACCCTTCAGCAGCCCGGCGAACACAAACGGATAAGTGCTCGACGCGCTGGACGAACAATAGATGTATTAACTCTCGCAGTGACTGCTGGTGGGAGTGTTGGCGTGTTTGTGTGCACACACGATACGCATGTGTGTTCACAGACAAATAGAAAAAGGCAACATGGGAGGCAGTTAAGGCGGAAAACTTGTCTATAAAGGTGCGTGAAGTCAAAGTTGCAGAGAATCAAACCCAACATCCGGGGTTCAAACAGTTCCTTCAAGCATTTGAGCCATCGTCAGTTCCCTGTTCTGAGGTTCTGGTGTCTGATCAAACTGGTTTTTACTGGTTTCAGGTAAAAGAATCCACTGTGGACGACCTGCTCAGGTAGGCGACTGATTGGCGACCACAATGAAGACGGACGGTCGACGCCAAAACGTGGGAAATATTAAATTTATCATCACGAGAAGAAAAAAATGAAGTGACGTTTGCAGCCTGGATTTGTCTACACGCCGTCTTTTTCTCAACTTTTCTGCATCACGTTTAGCATCAAACAATTTTTTCCTGTTTTAATCTAAATATAATAATAAACGTGAGTCCAATCAGAACGTAACGTAACGTAACATAACGTAACGTAACGTCACGTCACGTCACACCGACGTTTGTTTCTTCTTGGTTCTGCTAGCTCGGGAGTTTCAGTTTAGCGTTAATGTATTCTGTGTTAGCGGTCGGAGCGGTTCCCTTTAACAAGGTAGTCATGTGACCGAGGCAAGCATCTCTACAAGCGTCAAGAGTGACTCACAGACGGACGTGGAGGGGAGAATCCACTCACCTAAAACAAAACATCTCTCAGAATCAGATCAGAAAGAAAACAGAAATAATGGAAGTTCTGGATTCTCTCTGTGTGACCCGGTACCGAATGACCCACGAACCGGTACCGGTCCACGACCCGGGAGTTGGGGACCACTGAATGTGGTGATGAATGAGTATGAATGACTTTAAGGTACATTAACAGTCATAAACACCCGTAACAAGTCCTTAAAGGTGGATCTGAGTTCATTACCTACAGCTGACTGGACCTGAAGTTTGGTCACACTGGTGTGTGTGTGTGTGTGTGTGTGTGTGTGTGTGTGTGTGTGTGTGTGTGTGTGTGTGTGTGTGTGTATGTGTATGTGTGTGTCTCTTACAGTCCCCTCTGGGCTTTTAGGAATGTGTGTTTGCGGGCACTCGTGGGCACGTATGTGTATGTGTGTCGTTGGCGTGTGCGACACGCGTGTGCGTGGCCTTGCTCAGGGAAGCGCACCGCCCCGCGGATGACACCCAGAATGCATTAGAACCATTAATGAAAAAGTTAATGGGGCATTTTCTTACATATCAATTTACATCTGGACTATTTGGGCGCGCAAATGATGTCTGGGCGGTCGCGGCCAACGCCACTCGGCGCAGAAGCAGAGAGGTCTAATGTGTTTTTCCGCGGACATCAAATGTTGTGAATAATGATGCGTCCCATGAATGCAAATCAGACGACACTCGATCGACGGCGTCGGCACGGAAACCTTCGCCTGCAGACGCCACGGCGGCAGCAGAGGCGTGATGCTAAGCTAACTGTAGCAACCTGCATCAACGGTGTGCTAAATTTTACAGGCACGTGCTATATCAAAAACATGCACACACACCTGTGAGAGTTCTCCAAATTCGGTTTAGAGACATGTGATTGGTTCTTAAGGGGTGGGCGTGGCCAACAATACTCCCATGATGACTCATGAAAGTTCCCAAAACTTCAAACAGTTGGTTCTTAAATTGAATTGTTGAGCTTGTATAATTTAGAATCATTTAAACCGGAATCATTTAAACCTGAATCAAACCTGAGTTTGTGTCAGGTTTAAACAAACTCAAGTTAAATGCATTTATTTATCAACAACAACCAACAGAACAGACGTGAATTAAAAAAAAAAAACATTACGCTTCGTATTTTTTTAAAAAAATAACATGTTTATGATAATTAGGTTTTGTTTTCTGTTTGCTGAAGCCGTCATACTTGAAAATGTTTAGGAATAAACATGAATGTAAGCTCTGCAATTAGACAAAAGTGGAAAATTACATTAATTTTCTTTTCGTTTTTTTTTTAAAATTTTTTATCCACTTCAATCACAAATTTACATCGCATCAAAAGTCGTGGAGTCAATTAATATTTAAATATTTAATTTGTCAAGCTTTCAACTGTTTTCGCTAGTGTGTGTGTGTGTGTGTGTCTGTGTGTGTGTGTGTGTGTGTGTGTGTGTGTGAATCGCTTTGAGGAATGCTTCTTATTCCACTTCTCATCTCTATTCTCATTCTCATTACCTATATTGCCGCTGATTGCCCATAAATGGGCGTCACACCTGATACTTTACATAAACAACCGCCAATGAAAAGCCACCCTGCAATTTTCCTCTCATCATCCCCCTCCCTCTCTTATACCTCTCTCTCATTATCCCATTCCTTTACTCTATCCTCACCCCCCCCCCGCCCCCTACTCCACATTACCGGCGAGTGGGCGAGCGCAACGGGCAATAACCCAGCACGCCACTTTTTCGACTTAGCGCTACCTGCTAAGCTAATATCATTAATCAATAGGGCCCCAGATTGTCTTTTTGCGCCGATTCGGAGGATCTAAGGGTCCCAGCGGTGCACAGGTATCCTCTTTTTTCTTTTTTTTTTCTCTCTCTCTTCCTTCGCCAAAAATAAAATAAATAAAAAAAAACCTCATTTACGAAAGCCCCCCCAAGATGGCCGACTTAATGACGACCACAGAAGTTTTTCCAACAAATTTCATGGGGCATGATCCTAAGATAATAGCTTTTCAGCCCCAATGACAATCCAATTACCGTGCCAATCAAAGCCCACGGCGTGCCGTCTAATTATGATCAAATCTGGCTGTCAGCTCAAATACTAAAACAGCAGCTTTAAGTCCAACAAATCACAGTTTAGAGACAGAGCACAGTTTGTTCATCCATGATCTGAGGGGGGGGGGGGGATTTAAGTTATGTTTGACAAAAAAAAAAGTTAAAAAAAAAAAAGATTGTCTTGTTTTGTGAGAGTAGCGTCGATGTGATATTTGACACGGCGCTACTCAATAATGATCCTGAATAGCATTTTTAATAGACTTCATTATTCATTCAGTGTAGGGGGGGGTGGTGGTGTTGGTGGGGGGGGGGTGGAGGGGGGTTGGGAGGGGCGAGGTAAAAAGAGCCCTTTTCACAGACAAATTAAAAAGACTGATGTGTTTGAATTTACGAAGATCTCTCTCTGACGCACACACACACACACACACACACACACACACACACACACAAATGGATGCATAACATGCAGAAATAGACACATAATACCCCAACTGTCGCTCAGACCCGCTAACAAACAAAAAGGCAGCATCAATAACACAAATGATTAAACATTCATGGCCTTTTCAGTGGAACATCTGCTGTGTGCGGGGCTCTAGCCTCGGGGGCCGCGCGAATCAAGAGGGTTTCAAGAAAGCAATAAGATGGGAAGTGGGGGGGGAAGGGGAGGTGAGGTGGGGGTGGGGGGTGGCAGCAGGAGATTTACACACACACACACACACACACACACTGACGCGTGCGCGCACACACACGGACGGAGAGTAAATACCAGACGGCGTGGACGGCGGCACGACAGGACGGAAATGATCTGATGTCCACAGACGCGCAAGGGGAATGTGTGCTAAGCTAACGTTAGCACGAGTCACAGCCAGGTGACCTGTGGGCGGGTCACTTCCTGTCACTTCCTGTCACTTCCTGCTTTGCTTTCCGTCGACAGAGGGGATTTTTTTATGTTCCGCGTCGCAGGAGAGAAGTTTGGTTGGACTCTGAGCATCCATCCGTTCATCCATCCGTTCATCCATCCATCCATCATCCATCCATTCATTCATCCATCCATCAATCATCCATTCATCATCCATCCATCCATCATCCATCCATCCATCATCCATCCATCCATCATCCATTCATCATCCATCCATCCATCATCCATTCATCCATCATCCCTTATCCATCTATCCATCATCCATCCATCATCCATTCATCCATCATCCATCATACATCCATCAATCCATTCATCATCCATCATCCATCCATTCATCCATCATCCATCCATCATCCATCATACATCCATCCATCCATTCATCATCCATCCATCCATCATCCATCCATCCATCATTCATCCATTCATCCATCATCCATCCATCTATCATCCATTCATCCATCATCCATCCATCATCCATCATCCATCCATCATCCATCATCCATCTATCCATCATCCATCCATCATCCATTCATCCATCATCCATCCATCCATCCATCATCCATCCATCATCCATCCATCATCCATCTATCCATCATCCATCCATCATCCATTCATCCATCATCCATCCATCATCCATCATCCATCATCCATCCATCATCCATCATCCATCCATCATCCATTCATCCATCATCCATCCATCATCCATTCATCCATCCATCCATCATCCATCCATCCATCCATCCATCATCCATTCATCATCCATCATCCATCCATCATCCATCCATCCATCATCCATTCATCATCCATCCATCCATCATCCATTCATCCATCATCCATTCATCCATCTATCCATCATCCATCCATCATCCATCATCCATCATCCATCCATTCATCCATCATACATCCATCCATCCATTCATCATCCATCCATCCATCATTCATCCATTCATCCATCATCCATCCATCCATCATCCATCCATCATCCATCCATCCTTGGTAGCTCAGTATCTGTGTGACCTCCTCTGGTCCCTCCTCCTCTTCCTCGTCTCCTCATCACCTCCAGTGATCAGCTCGTCATCCACACCTGTTCCTCTCATCCCTAATCCACCCCCCCTCACCCCCCCTCACCCCCCCCCTCCATGTGATCTGGTGTTCCCTGTGGCGATGCGTTCAGGCTCCACACCTGTTGTGTTGCTAACTGACGTCCGTCGCTTCCTGGAATCCTTCGTCATGTGGAACTTTCCCCCCCATCAGCCTGTGTGTGTGTGTGTGTGTGTGTGGGGGGGGGGGGGGGGCACGGTGGACAGCATTAACCAAGTGTGTGTGTGTGGGGGGGGGGGGGATTCTGGGTCCAAATACTCGCAGGATGACCGGGGAACGTGGAGAACAGGTGGGTAAGTGGGCGGATCAAGTCAGCCAAGAAAAACGGAGGGAACAGGGGGGGGGGGTTATGAGGAGGCAGGGGGGGGGTGGGGGGCGTGTCTGAGTCTGTAATGACGGGGACAATTATTGTGCATCCATGTGGTCATGTGGAATAATCTGGAAAATGAGTTCCTGACTGGGAAAAGTCACGTTAGCGTCGACCCCGGAGGTTTTTTTTTTTTTTTTTTTTTTAAACACAAAAACACAAAATAAATTTAAATTGAACCTGTTAGCAAAACACACAAAGTGACCTCTTTATAATATAATTATGTATCAGGATGAACGCTAATATGATTACAATTACTGCTGAACACGGCAATAAGAACGAGAAATAAGATTCTCCTTTACGCAGATGACACCGAACAAATGCAAATATTTATTTTTAATTATTAGAGCTGATAAAATCCGGTGGACACGCCCCACCCATCACCCATCACATTCAAAGTTTTTCCACAACGGAGGCTCCGGCAGCACTGGAAGAGTTTTTTAAAGACCTTGAAAACCTCACACAAGTGAATTGTGTGCAAAAAAAAAAAAAAAAGAAGAAATAAAAACGACTGAATGTAGTTTTTTTAAGCAGCACAATTATCACACCGCACAAATGAACAAGGGGGCTCGCCCTCAGCCTGTTAACCTGTTCTGAGTCAGAGGCTCTGAAATAGTCCCGTCCATTATTTTATTTCATAAAGCCACTCATGTCCAGTATTCATTAGCGGCGCATTAGCAGCAGCTTTATGCTTTATGTTTATTACAGCTATGACACAGTCTATAAATAACAACTTAAGCGGGGGGGGGGGTGTTAAAGGGATCTATCATTACGGTGCTGACGGTCGCTAATAGCCCGGCCCCTCCGGGTCAATCACAACAAATTACAGGAGCTCAATGACATCCCATCATTTCAGGGCGTCCGGCCTGGGCTTCAAAATGCAGGGCGGGTGAAGCGGGGGCGACGGTCTAAGTCAGGTGAGTGACGAGTCCAGGAGGCTTTTAAAGGTCGTTTAAGGAGGAAATGTCGGAGCAAACTTTTTTATTACTTTTTAGTCATATTTTTAAGCGGTTTAATAAGTTTATTATTATTATTTATTATTGGTTTAATAAGTTGAGGAATTGGGTAAAATTTAATGACAAAAAAAAATCTAAGTGGCACAAATGTGGAACCCTGATGAACTCCACCAGGACACCGACGAGGATCACGTCAATAAAAACAGGTTCATGACTTGAAGCTAAAACGAATAACAGAAGCTAATATTTAAAGACTGTCTAATAAACACTGAGGCAAACTAATGTGTCCATATTCTATGTCAAACTCAAGGCCCAGGGGCCAAATGTGGCCCTCCACATCATTTTATGTGGCCCTCCAGAGCATAAATGGTCAGTGTCTAAAAATAAATAGGTCAAAAGTGTGCTTTAATCAAAAACTACACTTCCCACAATGCAGTAATTCAGCCCATTTTAACTTTAACAAAACCATCGTGAACAAAGTTAACGTCCTAACTTGTGTTTGATGTTATTTTTCTTTATTCATTGATAGTTTGATCCTTGATTGATGGAGTTCTGTGGGTTTAATAACCTGACAAATTAAAGGGATTTATGTTAGAACAGAGAAACATAGTTTTTCTGTGTAACTGTAATGTTTGTAACTTGAATAAATAATAAATTCAGAGTTATTTAACATTAAAGAGTAGTTACATTTATGTTACATTACATTGAGTTACATGTAGTTACATTTATTAGTTACATGTGGCCCTTTGAGGACAACCATTATGCTGATGTGGCCCTCGGTGAAAATGAGTTTGACACCCCTGATACACAATTAAACTTGTGTTAATCTTCATTTCCTGCCTGCATTAAATTTAAAAATACATTTACAGCTTTCATGAACATTTTAGGAATTCCTGCAGGAGTCGGACATGAAAGAAAAAAAAAAAACATTTCAAAAGCGAGCACGCGATTCATTTAGTTGATTGACAGTCTTGTGACTTTTGTAAGATGTTTACTAAAGCACCATTTACATCCTGGGGAAAAAGAAAAAACTTCCAGAGGTGCAAACCTAAAAAACATTACGCTTCCGATTTAAGCACATGACAGTCTAACCTTTGCAAAGGTTTAATGAGTAAGAAAACATCTCGCGCACTTTTTAGAAATCATTTCACCCGTTTGCACAAACTCGTCAAAACTTTTTGAAGGAGTCCGTTTGTTTGTGCGACAAACAAAAAAAAAAAAAAATCAAGTCCTCATTAATGGTTTTCAGACGTTTCACGGGAGTCAAACGTCTCGCTGGATGTATTCGCGGCGTTCCCCCCGGGGATGGCAGCGTTGATAGGTAGACAGACAAATCCCTGGTTTTAAAAGCAACTAACTCGTCGTAATTTTAATGCTTTGCTTATAATAAGCAATATTTATCAGGACATCCTGACAGCAGAAGTGTGGTCGACTGGGATCGTCCCAGAAATCACTGTTGTCTATTTGGACTCGTGTGCAGCTAATGAACCTGTTTTGTTTTTGTTTGTTTGTTTGTTTGTTTGTTTGTTTGTTTGGGAGGCGGTGCTTCTTGTGTCGTTTAATAAAGTCGCAACCACGAAGTAGAGCAGGTCAAATCTTCTTTGTCACCAGAGGATGAACCGCTAAGAGGGCAAACCAGCCCCCTACTACCTCTGAACTGGGCCTCTCTAATTGTCTCCTCCCCTTTTTGGGGGTGTGGCGTCACACTTCTGGTCTCATCTATGCTGCATCAATTATTTGGACTCGTGCAGCTAATGAACCTGTTTGTTTGTTTGTTTGTTTGTTTGTTTGCTTGTTTGTTTGTTTGGGGAGTTGGGGCTTCTTGTGTCTTTAATAAACTCGCAACCACGAAGTAGAGTAGGTCAAATCTTCTTCACCAGAGGACAAACCACTTCTACCTCTGAACTGGGACTTAGCCTCTCTAATTGACTCCACCCCTTTTGGGGGGTGTGGCCTGGTCTCATCTATGCTGCATCAATCCTGAACTAAAAGCAAAATATTTCACAACTAAAATCTGAAATAACACAATTAAGAATCTCTATTAGAACTAGTTTGAGACCGGATTCGTGTGGAACGAGTGAATCCAGGTGCTTCTTTAAGTCGTTATGGATTATGTATCCTATCGGAAAAAACTTTCTTCACCACCCAGGTTTAATCAATTCCTGCAGATCCAGACGGTAAAACTTCTAAGAGTGGGAATAAAGTGACAATAAAACTTTATACAGAAAAAAATTAAAATGATTTTCCCAGCGAGAAAAAAATAAAGAAAACTTACTCTTTTAATCAGCGACAAATTCAACCCTGCTTTAATGCATATTTAATTACATCAAAATTCCCTGTTTTTCTTTTATCAAAGCAAGAAAAGGGCTGGTTAAACGGAGGCGTGTGGACATTAGCGTGAAATATTGAGACGTATACGGAAAAAGAATCTCGTATTCCCGGGTGTGTCGCCTCAGACGATCGTCTCAGAACGGATGATTTAAGGTTTTTCTTGTTGTTGTTGGGGGGAAAAAATCCTCAGTAAACCCATTATCCCACACGGATGAATACAATAAAATTTGAGTCAATTAGACTTTATTGATATTCTCATGAGCAATCTGGGTAGCGTTTGGTCGCAAACCTAACCAACACCGGATACCGCCATCGCACACGTTAGCAACACCGGAGCCGCTTTTGGAGCTTTTTTTTTTTTTTTTTTGGTGTCCACAAAAAGAGCCACAATGAATGTCGGGCTGCTTTCGTTTTAAATTTCAAAAGTACTTTTTTTTTTTTGCTTTTTAATGCCGGAAAATTACAAGAAATGGCGCAATTTTCATTTGGCTACTCGATTAAATAATGTGAATGTTTCTTCTCCCACCACCGAGAGGCAATTACAAATTATAGAACTTTTGAAGAATATTTTGCTTCACTGAATAAGGATGAGAAATTTTAGCTCTAACTGCCGTGTAATTTGTTCCCATTTATAAAATGTTCAGGAAGTCAAAAAACCTTCTCCAGAAGCACTCACGTATTGTTTATGCGCAGTAAAGTCGATTTATCCCACCCCCCCCACCCCTCCTTTGGAGCGATGATGTCTGAGCCGCGATTCTTTATGTCAGTTCATCCCATCACACTCCTCCAGGATGCACTCCACTTTTAACGGCGTTCTTTTGTCTACTTTAAGACATTTTTTTAAATCGTGTATGGAGGCCATTAAGAGCACAAAAAAAAAAAAAAAAAAAAAAGAAGAAGAAGAAGCACCAATCAGCCTCGGCGCTCGTTCGTCTTTATCAAACACAAGGGAGCTCAAACAAAAACCTACTCAGGTTGTAAATGGTCGAAATGTCAATTAGGGGAGGGGGAAAAAAAAAAAAAATCATCATTAGGTTTATTACTCAAATTAACAGTTCCTCTCAACCATTTAAATCATCATTGGTGTTCCGCTAAAAGGGAGCAGGTCTTTTTTTTTTTTTACTTTTTTTTTTTTTAAAAGCTTTTTCTTTTTCTTTCCGTCGTAGTCGTCAGACACGTCTCCCTTTGGACTCTGACGGAGTGATTTTAGAGGTATTATATTCATGAGGGGTTCCAGTAATTGGATTAAATTGGTTCCAGAATGTAGCAATTTATATTATAATATCCCATTACTTCTAATACTGTTCTTAATTAATTAGCCTGATTTTTTTTTTGGTCCGTGTTCCTGATAAGTTAAGTTGGCTCAGGAGGAGATCGGTCCCACGGCGCCGTCTTGTAGGGACGCATCAATCGCACGCACCTGAACACAACACGCGAGGGTGTGGACGCAGGTTTGGACACACACACACACACACACACACCTGAGACGTGGACGTGTTAGCCAATTACATATTAAAAGTATATATGTGTGTGTGTGTGTGTGTGTGTGTGTGTGTGTGTGTGTGTGTGTGTGTGTGTGTGTGTGTGTGTGTGTGTGTGTGTGCGTCCACCAGCAGGGCCCGACTGACAAAAATTCAATATCATCACCTGTCAGTCTGGAAGCCGTTGTGTGATTTAT
Source organism: Antennarius maculatus (assembly GCA_013358685.1). NCBI lineage: Eukaryota > Metazoa > Chordata > Actinopteri > Lophiiformes > Antennariidae > Antennarius > Antennarius maculatus. Next base: position 20,615,014 of record CM023616.1, read on the forward strand.
CTTTAATATGAGGAAGTAATTCTCCTTTGAATTTAACAAATTAATATCATTTTCAAACAATTTCCATATGCAAATATGATTTAATCAAGTAAATGAAACTCCTCAAATACGACGCCTGAGGGCTAAAAGTGTGTGTGTGTGTGTGTGTGTGTGTGTGTGTGTGTGTGTGTGTGTGTGTGTGTGTGTGTGTGTGTGTCTGTGAAGCTCTCCAGCACACGACAGAGCGATAAAAGGCGGTGCGCCAGCGTTAGCATGTGGGGGTAATGTCAAGAAGTTTGTTTCTGTGCTGACCTTTGACCTCTGCTTTTCACATCTAGAGTTAAGAGAGTTTAAAAAAATGTTGTTTATTATCTTCAAATTGCGTTTCTACAAAATTTATAGATAAAAAAAATTATTGTAATAATAATAATGAATAATAAGAATTATAAAAACAGTAATAATAATAATAATACGATAATAATATTAATAATAAAATAATATTAATAATAATAACACCGTATTAACAGGGCAGAGTCCGCATCTGTGTAAAATCCTCAAATATAACTTTTTATAATTATTATTTGGTGCAACATTTTGCTGCTGCTCATACATTTTTCGTATTTTTTACCGTACAAACGTGTCATTAATGAAATCTAATTAATATAATTAAATCTTTATTCTGTAAAGTGAAAACAGGGAAATCCTACATAGAACTAAAAAACACGCTAAATCAAACGTACAGCACCAGTTAGGTTTGACTTTTTGACATCATCACTGTAGCCTCTATGCTAAACCTGTTAGCATTCGCTCTGCGGTCGACTCCAGATCGGTGGATCTGCTCTTCCTCATCATCATCCTCATCACAGATGACAATCTTTCCAGGAATCCAGAGGTGATCTGGAGTCCTACGGCACCTGAACGCCCCGCTGGCTGCTTCCCCAAACCCTCGGCGGTTTGAAGACGAGCCAGGCGTCGGCGTGGAGGTCGCTATCATCCTCGTGACTCACCCTGTCAGGCCTGGGGAGGCGAGGAGGCACATTGAGAGTCATGTTCTTTGACTCGCGTGGTGTTTCTAACTCCGACCGGCTCAGCCCCCCCTCCCCCAAAAGGAACGGCTGCTGGCAGGAAAATCACGCCCTGACACCCAAGCTTCTCTCCCACTGCCGAACTGTCTGACCTCACTATGTCAGCGAGGGTGACGGCGCCTCTGAGGTCGGGATGAGGAGGCACTGGCGCACCTCCAGGAGCTCTATCCTCTTCACTACCTCCACTCCGGTACCCCCTGACTCCTGACACCCCCCTCAACACATCCCGTCACCGTGGAGCCCAACATCAGCACCAAAGACACGGCGATGGAGGAGCTGTCCCGCCATCGTTGGAGGGGGAGGATCCTCATTGGAAGAAGAGCCGGTTATAGAGTCAGAGCTTCTTTGTGTGCAACGGGCTCCTGGTCCTCCGCCAGCGATCGCTAGCGCTGGAGCGGCATGGAGGTTAGCGAGGCCAACGAGATGAACTCGCCGGCGAGAGAAGCCAGCGCCGTGGTTAAGCTGAGGTCAGGACAAGCCTGGAGTCACGGTTCATTTGGCCACCGGATCAACCGGTTTGAGCCCACAGACTGACATCACCCCGACCGAGTCCGTGAGCGCCGAGAGGCGGCTGCAGCGATTAGCGTCCTCTGGTTAGTCGTGTTCACTTTGTTCATGAACTGTAGAAACAGCAGTATACAGATCTGACACGTCCTCACAGAGATACAGGTAGTGCTCAACTTACGAACATTCGGAGATACGAACAAACTCTTGCCACCATATCTGACTATCGTCCTGCAGTTCCTCTTTCTGCCACAACCTCCGTGGGGGCAGCACCGCTGCGTTCAAACAGCTCCGATACTTGTCTCCCCTTGATGTTGTTGTTTGTTGTTGTCTCGGTTAGCATTTCAGAGGGTCAGGCTTCGTTTCTTGGATACTTTACTGTTTATCATGGATGATAAAGTAAAGACTAGTGAACATAGTGGTAGTGGTGACAACTCTGACTCTGACCCACAATAACTCCTCCTTCTTTCTCCTTTTCCGTCACTCTAAAGCTACATGCTACATGCTACATGCTACAGTAGCTGACCTCAAAGGGCGATTATAGATTGAAATTTAACAGGTAACTCCTTATGAACAACCTCTTGGAACCAATTGCGTCCGTATGTTGAGGACTACCCGCATACCTTCTTCAAATGTGGTCGTTAGAAAACGTGATGTCCATTTGTGTGTTTGTGTGATTGGTTCTTTTTAGCAGCCAATAGGGAAACATTAGCTTCAGATGATTTTACATCGATAAAGACCTGATTATCCATCAATAATTGAGAACCGTGTGCATCTCCTGTCCGTCTTTGGATCAGATATGCGATGTCTTCCTCTGGCCTGTAGCGGTGGACGTTTCACCGGAACCTGTTCTACCTCGCCATGAATAATTTGGAGCTACTCTGGGGGGCCGGCGCTATCAGTCTTCATCCGGATACAGAGGTGTCCGCCAACGGGCCACGAGGCATCAGGCCCATCATCAGCTCACGTCTCGCTAAATTCATCATCGTTTTGCAAAAGTTGTGCAAATGAGATCAAGGACGCTCGACCGTCTTCGCCGTGTGACCTCGACGGCGGCGGCAGCGGCGGCGGCGGAGGCCCGAAAATGAAGCTTTATCATCGTACATCTTCAGATTTCCTCTCGGGGAGGAAGGAGATGCAAACGGAATCGATTTTAATAAAAAGGCTAATATTCACGAAGAGGAGTGCAGGTAGAGGAATAACGGGGTCTGTTGGAAACGCTCGCCGTCGCCTCGGAGAAGCTTATCTATTGTCACAGCGATGAGCAGCAGGAATGTAATTCGACATTACATGAGGTCGGACACTGGCGGCTTACTGGTGTAACACATCCATGACATGCTTTGAATTATCACGCGATGATGTCAATTAAAAGCATGAAATGCACTTGGGAAAGGGTTGGGGGGACAGGAGGGGAGGGGCTGGGATGTTTTCCCGCTGCCCAAAATAGTCTTAAGCTATAAAAAACGACAATTAGCACAACGTCTGACTTCTCTGTGGACGATTTTGGACTTTTACGGCGACTTAAAGTGCGCCCTCGCCCATTGACACTTGCGACTTTACCTCATTGCGAATTTTTGGTAGGCAGTCACGTGATACCGTACGCGCATTCCGTTGGCTGGCGGCATCCGGAAGTGCGCTACGTTTCGTGAGTCTCGGATTAACGTAAGACATAAATGTGCGTTAAACAGTCAATCAGAGTGTGGGAAAAGGTCATACAGGTAGAAGGTGGTTTAATGTCAGTATGGGGAGGGTTCATAAACGTTTAAATTACCGTAAATAATAAGACAAATAGTTCTTCGCGTTATTGCGAAATTTGTTATTCGAGTGTGGTTCCTGGAACGCATTAACCGCGAATAACGAGGGCGTACCACCTTTCCTGCAAAGTACGTGAGAAGCGAGGTTGTCACATGATTCGAATCGAATCGCTACCTTTCGCCCGGCGGCGGCGTTTTTTTTTTTTTTTTTTTTTTTTTTAATCGCGACCACCTAGCAGCTTCCTGCCAACTCTGGAAGCACTTTGAATAAACATCGGAGAGCGCTCGTCTCCGATGTTTCATCGGCGCCGTGTGATTGCGGATTTTCTCTTTCATCATACTAAACAGCGGCGGTGTTTGTACAGTGATATTCTTTTTTTTTTTTTTTTTTTTTTTTTTTTTCCCCAGCATCCCATTGTTGTTGTCTCGCCCGCATATCAGCTTACAACTGGGGAGTCGCATGAGTGTGGAATTGTGTCTCGGCTTGACGCGGTTAAAGAAAAAAAAAAAAAAAAATGAAGGCAGTTCAAGGGATGGATAACGACAGGCAGACGAGGAGGGGAGATGTTTGCATGGAAAAGTGTGTGAGAAGTGTGTGTGTGTGTGTGTGTGTGTGTGTGTGTGTGTGTGTGTGTGTGTGTGTGTGTGTGTGTGTGTGTGTGTGTGTGTGTGTGTCAAACCTTACACTCCAGTCCCACACCATCTCAACTTCTGCTGCTCGTCGTCTGTGGTGTAATAACAATATCACTCATCTCATATCCTCAGCTTACTTTGCCTCTCCATCCACCGCCGTCGCCCCCACCGCCGCCGCTGCAGCCGCCGCCCCTCCGCTCCACATTTATCATATTCATTTGATATTCAGAAATAAATGTAGCAGAAAGAGAATAATGCACCTCCTGTACGCGGCGTTCATTACAGATACATTTACATGGGGGGGGGGGGTTTCAAATGAGGCGCCGTTTGCTAGCGTTCCTTGAGATGTCGGCAAGGGTAGACGGCGGGGGGGTTGGGGGTGGTTGGCAGTCTTCTTCACATTAGCAGTATCAGTGAGCGGTGATAAATGGGCTGATCTATCCATCTCTGCTGTCACATTCATAAAAGAAATTTGGCCTTCGTCGGGGGGAATCGAGCACGACGCCGTAATATCCGCGGCACGTATCCATCAAGTCGAACTTGAGACGTATCCAAAACGCCGTGGTGAATATATATACCTCCGTGAAGAATACTTCACCCGTGATAATGCAGCAAATACCCGGTGAGAAAAAAAAAAAGAAAAAAAAAAAAAGAAATCTGCATTTTTTAAAAAAATGTATGTATGTATTTATTTATTTATTTATTTATTTATTTATTTATTTATTTTACCGTCTCAGCTGCAGAGGACGGCGGAGGAGGTGGGCTACTGATCATATTCAATCTGGAGGCGATCATGTAAATAGCCCTCCATCTTGGGAAGGCGATATGCAAAGCAGCCCGTCTCCCCTGTGTCAGGATCAGATTAATGGAAACCTAAAAGTGGGAATTACGGCCCTTATCCGGTGCGGTGTTCCGGGGAGGGGCTGGGGATACGGGCCCTGGGGGGAATCTGCCTGGTTCAAAGCCCATTCCACTGGTTAAGAAATTCAGTAAGATCCATGCACCAAGGTGAAGGGTAATTTCCTTTGATATTCAGCAATGCATTACTGTATGTAGTGTGCAACCCCCCCCTCCCCACCATCTACCCCCTCACCCCCCCGCCTCCACACTGACTCGCCTGCAACATGCAAATGTATGCATGCACGGACAGCCACACAAAGAAGCGGCGGATAACAACTCCGACGCCGCGCACTCGCCATTGTGTGGTTTTAAATGACGAACCCACCTCTGATCGGAGGTCGCATCGACCGCAGCGTCCTCTACTTTACATCCCATTCAAACCCAGACTCCGTGCTACTTAGCCTGTTAGCCTTGCGCCACTTTAACGTGCAATGCTAACGACGTTAATTAGCGGCGAGGTTCACCCCTTTAACGTGACCCGCCGCGGATTAGACGCAAGGACAAAAAAAAAAAAAAAAAGCATCGCGCCTGATCCGACATAGCCAAGTTAGCTAGCATCCGGGATTATCCATTTTTTGGGGGGGGGGTGGGGCAAGAAACCCAAATCTATTACCTGGAGTTCGACACGTCCGTCTGATCCGGCCACCGGATTGAGGCGCCGCAATACGTGTCGACACCTGACTCGTCAAGGATTGGCGCTATGGGATCAAACTGCTCACGCACACACACACACACACACACACACACACACACACACGTACACACACTTCACACTCCGCTAAACTCCTCCGGCTTACGTAAAATAACAAAAGCAAAGGCAGCCGTTGGATTTCATTAGCGCGTATCACGAGAGGCCATCCAAACAAGTCGCTCCGCGCCGCCGCCGCCGTACGTACGTACGTACGTACGTACGTACGTACGTACGTACGTACGTACGTACGTACGTACGTCGTCCTCTTTTCACTCTCTTTCATTCCATCCATCGCCTCTTACCGGCTTTCTCATCCCCCCCTTCTCTCGCTCTCTCTTCGCTCTCCTTCCCTCTGTCACCTCTGTCAGCCTCTTTACTATTCATTGAGATCCGATCGAGTGTTTGGCACTCCTCCAGCTCTTTCACCACCTCCCCCCCCCCACCCCCTCTCTCTCCCTGCCCTCCGTCTTCGTGCGTTAAATTTGAATAATACATAACCTTGCCTGGCGGTGACATCACCGCCACACACATTCACATATATACACCTGTATATACTGTAAACAATCTCACCAGGAAACACCAGGGTGAATTTTTCCCGCGAACACAAGCTGCTCGCAATCCATACCGCCGACAGTTTGTCGAGCGGAGTCCAAGCGGCGCGGCGTTAGCGGCGTTATCAGGCTCCTCCCCTCGTCCCGACATTAACGCCAAAACAGAATCAGTGGACTATTGAATGCAATTACAGCACGCAGGGCCAGACGATAAAGATTGATAGCGCTTTGGACTTTTATGGCGCGTCAAACATTCCAGAGGTTAAAACCCCCGAGCCTTGAGCTGCCCGGTGCTAATAGTGATTGAAATGAGATGTTGCTCCCCTGAAAAAATACAAGAAGGCTGTTTTTTTAAGTGGTCGGTTTGAGATGACACCACGAGGAGAACAACACAGAAAAATACAGGTATCAGTCAACCAATCAATCAATCAAGTTTTATTTATATAATCATGGCAACACACCAGTGACGTGCGGTCATGAAAGATAAAAATGGAAAATGGAATAAATAATATATGGTTATATATATATATATATCCAGCGATGTGTATTATAAACTTATCTTCCGTTTAACGTCACCAATTTTAGGGTTTTTTTTAGTCACCATGGATTGATCAATAGCTCAGATAGCTGTGCTGACATGCTATACAGTGAGACCGTAATGCTATCTCTCTATATGTCGCGATTAAAATGTTCAAACACGTTTGCTCTATAAACTAAATGTAGCTAATGTATATAATGTACAGTGGGGGTTTTTAGTCAGTAGCTGCATGTGTGTAACGTCTTTCTCGAGTTGAGCGGTCCTGAAACCGCTGTGAAAAGGCACTGGGTGAGGCACGAAAATACCTGGCCTCATGGATAGGGGGCGCTGGTGATGCCAGGGATTCGTCTTGGGACTCCTCAGCCGAAGAAGAAGTGAATGCAGACTACGATCTACATGAAGTCAAGTGCAGCAATAATTTTTTTTTGTCGCTGGTCTATTCAAACGGAGGATTACATATCCAAACTCAAAAATTTTTCTAAACTGGACTTTCAGTCAAAGCAGGAGTTAAGGAGTGTTAATACGTAAAGGAAGACCGATGCCAAAGCTACAGGGTTTGCTTCAGACAACGGGACAGAAGACGCGCTCTCTTCTGACGCAGTGGTACTTGCGAAAAGACTGGCTGTGTGGACGTCCAACAAGACATTTCCTGCCTACTTTTCTCAACTTGTGACATGACCTGGACTGAGACTGAATATTGTGACCTAAAGAAAACATAGAGTTGGAACAGGACTGATCAAGGACGACTTTCTTCACTGATGATTTTAAAAACTGGTGGAGAGTTCTTTCAAGTGTTTTCTTCTTCTCCACGAGGATTAAATTATAAAAAGCAAAAGTTTAGCGTGAACTAATCTCTGTTAAAACAATCATGTGAATCATGAGTGACGCTTTACGGTAGATATTGGAACTACACGTACGTATTTTAATATTACATGTTTTTATTCTCATTTATTGTACATTAACATGATATTATGAGCTTTTAACAGTGTTCTAGTGATTTTTACAGTCCAGTATTTGTGGTAGACATACGTTATATCCAGTGAAATGACTTAAACTTGATTTTTTTTACTTGTATTGTTTTTAAACTGACACATAATCGAGAACAACTGAACTCTAAACAACCTGAAGTTGTATTTTATTAATTATGTGTTGGTTTAAGGTCCTGCAATTGTTTTTGGTCAGTATTAGGGAATAGAATTTTAGTATTTAGAGTAGTAATGACATTTAAATGACCTCAAATGGAGATTAGAGATTGAAATAAATGATGATTTACGAATAATTCAACTTGCAAACAACCTGTAGGAACCAATTGTGTTCGTATGTTGAGGACTACCTGTAATCCAAAAAAAAGGAACTTAGTTGCAACTCTTTCTAACAAAAAAAGGGAAACTTTCTCTGTCCTGGTAAAATTGAGTGAAAGTTTGCAGAACCACACTGCACCTCGTCCGTAAAGACTAAACCTATATAAGAACCACAACCTTGGACTAACACCAGCATATGTAATGCTCGCACTTACAGGACTACAGTCACATAATGATGTCATTATGCCGATGATGTCATCCTTTCTTTACATGAACGATGTCAGCTGGACGTGTCACAGCTCTTCCTCTGCGAACCATCATTTCATAAATGTTTGCTTGCCGGTTTTGATCCCGCGTCGGTTTTCATTTGAGTTTGAGTCCAATCAGGATTGAATTCAGGGACGAGAATTATTAAAAGTCACGTGGACTTTTGATCTAAATAACAATATGTTCCCGTTTTTTTCCTTCACAATAAGACCGGGCAATACTGGATGTCTCTTTGAATTTAAAGACAGAACCAGACTACAGCTGGTTCTGTCCTGCTTCACAAACTTTACTCATGCCTGCCGCCTAATTGGAGGAATTTTT
>CM023616.1:20628537-20643537 GCA_013358685.1 Antennarius maculatus
GCTAGGTTAGCCTAGCATAGCAGGATAGGAAAGTTTATTATTACAAACCGTGCTCCCCTAAAAATGCTAAAAATGGTTTAACGTACGACTTTTCCACTTCTGGTGATGGATTGATGGATATACTAATCCCAGCTCAACATATCCCGAGCTCAACATATCCCAAGTTCAACATATCCCAACTTCAACACAGTAATTCCTCACTTACTCGCGTTTCAAGATGCATGGCTTCGCTACATCGCGGATTTCTAGTAGGGAGTCACGTGATATCGTACGCGCATGCTATTGGCTGACAGCATGCGGAAGTGGGCTGCGTTACGAGACTCACGGAATGCAGCGCACTTCGGTGAAACACAAGTGTTTTAAACAGTCTATAAGAGAGTTGGAAAAGGTAATATAGATATAAGGTGGTTTAATATCAGTATGGGGTGGGTTCATAAACGTTTAAAGTACCGTAAATAATAAAATCAATAAATAGTTTGTTGCTATATCGCAGAATTTTGTTTTTCACAAGTGGTCCTGGAACGCATTAACCGCGACTATAGAGGGGTTACCGTATTTGGATTTTTTTACGCATTTTTACCCAATGCTGCACAATCGTGAGTCCGACCTGTTAAATATGTTTACGTGAGCACAATTAAAAAACAACGCGTGTGAAAAGGCCTTGAATTTAACCCCTTCATTTCCATCCCGGCCAGCGAGATCTCCTATTAACGCGTACAACTACCCGTTCACCTGACCCCGGCGGGAGTCACCCTTTCGTAAGAGAGAGAGAGACGCGGTGAGGAAATACTTTATTTCCTGGGTTCACGCGGCGAGCAGGTAGTAATTGGTGTGTGTGTGTTAATCCTGGGATAACAAGTGTTTTCCAAGGAGAGCCAATGATCATCTTACAAGGTCAGTTTAGCCCCGTACGCTGCATGCATAATAGAGGATGCAAAGGCTAATAGGAACATAATCACATCACACACACACACACACACACACACACACACACACACACACACACACACACACACACAGAAACCTGTGTCCTGTTTCCCCAACAAAAGGTAAGAAAACCTTTGAACCTTAAGTGTCGACGTTCGTTTCAAACCCATGTTTCGCCATTATCGTACCCGTCTTCTCCAGCCAATGAGATTACAGCTGTCGGGAGGGGGGGGGGGGGCAGCGACGACGACCACGCACCATGACCCGTCCGTTTCTTGTTTTTTTTTTTCTTTTCGGCTTTTTCTTTTTTTTTTTTTTTTACGACTTCATTATTTTTCTTCCCTGCCACGCTCGTTTTCATTTGCCAGCGCGGGTGGGGGTGTGGGGGTGGCGGTCGGTGGGGGGGGGGGTATAATGACTGCGCTATAAAAACGCTGCCTTAACGTTTGCATACTGTTCTCATTTGGTCCGGCCCTCAACCCTTCAGCTAGCATATGGCAGGTAATCAGGTCTGCAATCAGGGCTGCACGTTACACAGGGCCTCGCTCTCAGCACAGGGGCTATTACCCATCTGTCTCGTGACACACACACACACACACACACACACACACACACAGAGAGAGAGAACAACACACGTGTAGCCGCGGAAGCACACAACAATGCACAAGTAGACACATCGTAGGGAATACGTTCCGCAAACAGATGCAAATCCGTAAAAAAGGTAAATAGACATTATTAGCGACACGCGACGCAAACGGAACGCGTAGCGCCGCGTTCAACCAAAAACTGCATCCAGTCATATGCTGACCTCCGCGTAACCCGGAACAATCGTTTTGGGTTTTTTTTTTTTTGCACGCGTAACGTCATCGTCTGCAGCATCTGGTTCCATCATTAAGCGTAGAGTGCATGCTAAGCTTGCCTCGGGCCGCTAATGCTAGGGTTTTCTTTAAGACGTGTTTTGTTTTGTTTTTTTACCTTTTATGACCAATATGAGACTTCTCAGACTTGATGCTACCTGAATTACAGGCTACGGTTTTACACAGTAAGTCAGCCTCATTGTGCAGAACTCAGAAAATGTCCTTTAACACACTTTCAGGGCAGGATTTGTAGAGTTAGACTTAGTTAGACTTAGTTAGTTAGACTAACCCTAACCCCTAACCCCTAACCCGAACCCTCATTGTGCAGAACCCAGAAAATGTCATTCAACACACTTTCAGGGCAGGATTTGTAGAGTTAGACTTATTTTGGTTGTTTTAAACCAATCCCGTCGCGGAATTCCACACAGCTCTGGGTCAGATATCGAAAGAAGTGTGGCTTCGATTGGACTTAACGTGACTGGCATCCTCCGGCGGAAGTCAAAGGTCAGCAAACCAACAGCGGGGCAGATGAAGGGTAGAGTATGACCGACCCTACGCTGGCAGGAGGCAACGGAACTTCCGAACCTCCAGCCAAAAGACAAAAGAGATATTTCAAATCAGCGTAAAATACGACGCAGGCAATGTCGAAGGCAGCCAAGGCAAAAGATGAAACAGGTTTGTCAGGAAACGCAGCGGCGATGACAGGGCAAACCCAATCTGGCAACGGGGATGGAAACCATTACTCCCAACCGGACTGGAGCTTTGAAGATTTGAGGAATCTTGCGGTGGGATATCCAGCCCCCAACGAGACACCCCACAACCCAGAATGCACTGGTGCGCTCGCAATTCGTACAGATGTCCAGCCAAATAGTGTGTGTGTGTGTGTGTGTGTGCGTGTGTGTGTCTACATCATCCTTCCTGTGAGCACACACACACACACACTCTCTCTCTCAGCTTCCATGTTGCCTCGTCTCCTTCCGCCTGGTGTTGTGTTTGTCGAGCTCTCAGGCCTAAATCCATTATTACCTCCTGAAATGACAACTCATTTCCACAAATGTAATCCCCCCCACACCCCCGCGTGAGGCTGGAAAGTAAACACCGTCCTCTCTGCAGAAGATTGGGGGGGGGGGAGACTCCAGATCCAAACGGCGAACGCCCCAAAGAGCCGGGATAACAAACATGGCACCGTCTGAAGGGAATTACTCCAGAAGTATTTCTATTTATTTGTTGTTGTTGTTTGTTGGGATCACTCTGAAACACACACGAGGGGGGGTCGTATCACACAACCGTTAGCATACAGCGCTAGCATGTTAGCCTTTCCCTACGGCATTGAATGAACTGTCCGTAAAGCGACTGAAAGATGAAGAACGGGAGCAAACGTCCACCGTCGGTTTGATGGAATCACACCGACAGGAAGTGATTGGACTGAGGAGAACCTGAAGGAACCCAGAGGACCCCAGTAGAAACCAGAGGAACCCAGAGGACCCCAGTAGAAACCAGAGGAACCCAGAGGAAACCAGTAGAAACCAGAGGAACCCAGAGGACCCCAGTAGAAACCAGAGGAACCCAGAGGAAACCAGTAGAAACCAGAGGAACCCAGTAAAAACCAGAGGAACCCAGTAAAAACCAGAGGAACCCAGTCTGGTTTCAGGCCCTTCTTGGTGGGTGTGAATCAAAAAAGAGAACCCATTTCTTCTTCTTCTTCTCTCCTCTTCCTCCTCCTCATTCTCCCTCTTCTTCTCCTCCTCCTCCTCCTTCTACTTGGCGTTGGGGGGGTCGTCCTCTCCATCCCTGATCCTTTGGGTCTGAATTTTTCAGCTAAAACTTACATTTGAAGCCAATTTAAAATTCAACCTGAGTCTGTTTTGAATTTTTTTAAAAAGCCAGCTGTAATGAAGCACACACACACACACACACACACACACACACACACGGATAAACAAGCGTCTGCCGTCAGCCGGCCCACCAATCCATCCCTCACCCTTCAGCCACATCACATCTGACTGGTTTAATCGCGGGCCAATCACCGCCCAATCGCAATTAATGAAAGCCACAACAGCCACAAATAATAAGTCCAAATTGCTGCTCTAATCGAATGATGCAAACATCGGCGAGTTACAAAAGTTCAGCGCCACCACTGACAATTTCCTAATTGTATTCACTCATTCATGGCAATTTTATTAACATGGAGCGGATGTCTTCTGCCCTTCCACTGTCACAGCACCAGGGATCTAATTTCATTATTTTCCACAAGATTTGCTCGACTACTGCCGTCATGCTAGTGGCGCGCCACGGCCAGATGTTTATGCTATTTAAATGAGGGAGCAAAGCCTGTTGGGTAAACATAATTAAAGTAAGTTGAGGTTTTTTCTTTTGTTGTTTTTCCTTACTTCTCCCTCCCCGACATTTTTCTTTGTCTACCTGCCTCCGAGTCGCTCGTCGTTCGTTGCCTGTAAGTTATTATTAGCATTGTTAGCATGAGTTAGCATCGGAGTAAGATGTTGTAGCCTCTTTTGACAATTTGAAATTAGTCCAATTAGACAGTGGCCATGCCCACTACATGCTAAAAAAGGGTAGCATCAGAGCGTACGTCGCGCGTCGTTCTTTGCCCTTGAGTTATTATTAGCATTGTTAACATGAGTTAGCATCGGAGTAAGATGTTTTGGCCACTTTTGACCATTTGAAATTAGTCCAATTACAAAGGTACTGCAGGCCACGCCCACTACATGCTAAAAAAGGGTAGCAACAGAGCGTGAAAGAAATTGCGCGCCGATAATAGGCCGTCGTCTCCATTCCAAAAAAAAAACAACAAAAACGGCAGGTTAAAACAATAAGAATCTATTAGAGGCAATATCACCCCGGGGGGCAGGGGTCATTACATGATTATGTAAACCAGGGGGGAGGATTTTCAAAATAAAAGCAAGCTCCTTTTTTCGCAGGCCGCTAGTTTGGAGGGAGGATTTATTAGCTTCACGATCCGGGCGACGCCTATCTCATAAAGACTCGTCGTTCCAAACGCTATAAGCAAGAGGATTCATTCATTCATTTTCTCCTTCTGAATCGAAAAACAGCGCCGTTTCTAGCCGTGCATTTACCGTCCCGCGCCGCCGGATTGATGGCTGGAATCTGCAGCCATATTTTTTTTTTTTTTAAGTATGCAGCGCGTGGCGCGCCGGATACCCTTTAGTGCACACGAACTGAGTAGCTGTCAAAAATACAACAGGCATCTCAAGTAATTATGCAGATTTATGCAAAACATTAACAAGAAGAATTAAAGGCACAAATGAGGTGGCTACACTTGAATTGTTAAGATTATGAATAATTACCATGAATCTTTTTGCTCCTAATATAACTTGTTTTTGATAAACAAAGCCTTAATTATCAGAATACTTTGGAGAATTCTGGTGACCTTCATTAATCTTAGACAACAAGACTCCGGTGAGACTGGAGATGAGGCCTGCACACACACACACACACACACACACACACACACACACACACACTCGACGTAGGGTAAAGATGCACGCATGGCGGCACATATGCTAACTAGCCACTTCAGCCCGGAGCGGCGAGACAGACAGGTACATCTCCTAGTTAAGCCAAGTGAGCTCCTCACACTCCCTGGTGTGTCCAGGTATGCTAAGCCAGGAGGACAGATGCGCACACACACACACACACACACACACACACACACACACACACACACACATGCACATACACACACGCGCACACACACACACGCACACACAGCAGGTGACTCAGATGCTCCTTGGAGAATTGGCAGCACCAGGTTCTTCACTAATTACAATTACATCTCACTTCCCTCCCCTCTCCACTTTCCTCCAACTTTGGACATGAATATTCCGCCGCCGCCACCGCCGCCGCTATTGTGCATTGGACACGCCGCTTGCGATGTCGGATAATTAAAAAACCTGATGTGCGAGATGAAAAAAACGCTGAGGACACTCGAGCCGCTGCTGCTGCAACGGGAGGAAAAGGATTATGGGAGCAGAGCTCAAGGCGTAGATGAACGGTTTAACCTCCGCAAAGTTTTTCAAATAAAAACAGGAAGCAGTCGGGACGGAACGCTGGTTCTGTAACGTAATACAGTGATCCCTCGTTACTCACGGTTAACGCATTCCAGGAACCACACGCGAATAACGAATTTTGCGATATAACGACAAACTATTTAACTATTAAACTACCTTCTATCTGTATTTCCCACATTCTGACCGACTGTTTAAAGCACTTTTGTGTCTCACGGAAACACAGCGTACATTTGGATGTCATCAGCGTACAGTATCGCGTGACTACCTACTAAAACTCCTCGATGAGGTGAAGTTGCGCGTGTTGATGCGCGAATGCGCGAAGGATTACTGTAGTATGACAAAACATGACAAATCGAAGCTGATACGTTAGCTAATGTTAGCTAGCATTGAGTCAAAGTTGATTGGAAACTTCAAAGTCAGCTTTATAATCAAGTGTACCAAATACGCACGACATACAGCACAGATGAAATTGCCGTCCTCTCTGACCCACGGTAAACAGGCAGTACAACAGGCAGTACAACACAGGCAGAACAACACAGGCAGGACAACACAGGCAGTACAACACAGGCAGTACAACAGGCAGTACAACACAGGCAGTACAACACAGGCAGAACAACACAGGCAGGACAACACAGGCAGTACAACACAGGCAGTACAACACATGCAGGACAACAGGCAGTACAACACAGGCAGTACAACACAGGCAGGACAACAGGCAGTACAACACAGGCAGGACAACACAGGCAGTACAACACAGGCAGTACAACACAGGCAGTACAACACAGGCAGGACAACAGGTAGTACAACAGAGGCAGTACAACACATGCAGGACAACAGGCAGTACAACACAGGCAGTACAACACGAAGTATTAGACGAAACACAAGGGATGGTAAACATCTCTATACACTACAACTTTTCCTTATTCCTGGACGTGGCAACGTGGCAATAACTAAACTATAACAATATCTGAACTATATTTATAGTTATATATCCATATTTATATATCTATAAACAATATCTAAACTATCTAATGTGACGTCTCACTGGCTCATAAACATAAACAAACAAACAACAAATGCTGGAATTCCATACGATGATGAATAATCAATAGAGATGTGACATCACTGGACTTGACTCGTCCGATTCTCTGCAAAGACGTTAGCGTAGCGTGCTAATGAAAGAGTAGCACAGCTAGCATGTTGTAGCATTAGCCCTATCGACATCATCTTTTAGCAGTTTAACAAACAAACAACCTTTTTTCTATCATTCAACATACTTTTTACCAGCTTTTATTTTCCCGCAAAATCCCATCTTGTCAATTACTGCTAGCATCTCCGGCTAAATTGCTGCATGCTGTCGCCTTCATTCCACTCAGCAGCAGCCTAATCCATAGAGATGTACATAGAAAAGCGACATGCTAGCGTTTTACGCTTTTCTCATAATACCAATCCATCCTGTAATTTGTCGTTCTTGCACGCATTCCTGGTTGTCATGGCGTCCTCATCCAGAACAAGAAGCAGGAGGTTGTTTGTTTTCCGAGAGATTAGAAAATGTTTTTCAAGTAACTCCAAAAAATTTCAAACCCAAACCACGCTCCGGTCGTACGAAGGCGCGATTAATCCTCATCCTTTCCATCCTGATGATTATGAGGTCATAGTTTTTGCTCATTTTCATTTACTTCTACATCACAAATACGCCACAGCATATGGAGGCATCCGGCGTGTTAGAATGATCTCATCTGGCCATATGTTTCCATCGGCGACGCCGCTGGACCGAGGAGAAAACGCGGACAGTCGACGAGGCGCGGGCGGCGCGATCCAGACATCCCGTCCTGATCCACGGGAAGCTGATCGGCCGCATCGATCGGGAAAACATCCTTCATCTAGAGAAGAACAAAAGATGCCAATATGGCCGACGAATGTTTTACCGTCCTCTAGAAAGCATCAATACGGGACTATCGGTCTGGTTTACATAGAGAAGAACAAAAGAAGAAGAGAGGGGGCGGGACGGGCGGGGGGGAAGATGGCCGCTGTTCGTCAAGAGAGCCAGATTTATTGTTTCTATTTCCGCGTTTTCCTTCGGCGGATCGATTAAGTTCGTTTTCTCCGACATCAATACCGTCGGAGCTCCGGCTGCCTTTTCATCGTGGTGGATGGAGACCGACGCTCGAGGTGAAGGCAGCTCGAGATCATGCCGGCGCTCACCTTTTCCACGCTGCAACCTCATCCGGGGCGAGAGGAGAGAGGCAAAAAATAGCTTGACCTCTCGCGAGTTGTTCGGGGCAATGTCTACCTCTTCGCTAGTCGACTGGCGGAACTTTTCCTGGACCTTTTCCCTCTTGTTTCTCGGCAGCAGGAAGCAAAATGTTGGCCGGCGTCTGCCTTCCCTGCCCTGGCATCTGACTATGGAAGTGTCTCGCGGAGGGAGGAGGCCTTTTCAAACGTCCCCGGGAGCGTTCCCCATCACCCCGGCTCAAACCTCCAAGCGGCACGGGGCCAGGAAGTCAAGCAAAAAACTGGCCTGAGTCTCGGCGCTCTTGGGCAGCCCCAACCTCCATCTCGGCACCCCGACCTCACCTCCTGGGAAGCGGGGTGGTCAAGGCGGTCCATGGACTGGGGGTGGGTGGTTTTTTGTGTGTGTGTGTGGGGGGGGGGGTTTGTTGGCATGCAACTTTAAGAGTGTGGTCCAAGGTGCTTCCAGGAAAGCATGCCCCAGGACAGGAGCACTACTCTCCGTTCGCACGGCTTCCGTTTGATGCCTGCACTCCTTTTCTTTATTTTTTTAATTCCGTTCTTTATTTGCTTTG
Source organism: Antennarius maculatus (assembly GCA_013358685.1). NCBI lineage: Eukaryota > Metazoa > Chordata > Actinopteri > Lophiiformes > Antennariidae > Antennarius > Antennarius maculatus. The sequence goes on from CM023616.1 coordinate 20,637,178, forward strand.
TGCAGCCTGGCGTTAAATAAGTTTTGTGCGAAGCTTTTTTTTTTTTTTTTTTTTTTTCCTAAAGGTAAGACATAAAAAGAATGAAATCTTATGGGATTAAAGCAAAAACCAGAATAAACCCTTTGCTTGCTGCTGCGGGAGAGTTCATAAAATGACGCCTTCCTTGCAAGGAAGTTATTGAAATGATTGAACTGTCCTGGAAAGTGTTTGAAATAATCTGCCAACAATGACAAATGCGAGCGACACGCCTTCTCTGTAGACTCCAGGGTACTCCATAACGTCCAGAATTACCTGACGGGACAGGAAGATCTCCGCGCTGAGGAGCTTAAGATGATAAAACGCCTTGTTTTTCCTCGTCTTATATTATCTTCAGGTAAAAAAAACCACGTGCACGGATAATAAAACGCTTCATTTATCCAACAATTTTTATATTTAATCCTTTTTACAGGATGAACATTAGGAAATTGAATCGCTCATGTCCTGACGCGTTTTTGCTTTTCATTAATCCGACCAATCAAAAAGAGGCGAGATATAAAAGGTAGGAAAATGTTGAAACGTGAGGTCAGAAATGAGGTCAATCGTTTAATTATTCGGTAAATTAAGAATCTATTTTATGTGTGTTGCAACAAAGAGTCACATGATCCAATTTAAGCGTGACATCAGACGTGATGGGGGGGGGGTTAGATTTGGACTAATAACTAAAATTTATTCCCATCAGGGCTGCAAACGAAATACGTCTATCAATTTATCAATTATTTCCAGCATCCCATAATCCAAATTTCATTTTCTTAGTAGGGCTTAACTGTCATTGTTTGAAATAAATCTGACATCCCATAATTCCTGAGCAGGAAACCAGGAAAATCTAAATCATGTAAAGTCAAGATTTTTTATTCTGATGTCTTCGTCCTGGAGGAGACGTTTGTCTCCTGAGGGACGGAAATCTACCCAAATATGTTGAAACCCACTGAAAAGGCTTACACACACACACACACACACACACACATACACACACACACACACACACACATTGGTTCATCTGTGATTTTGCCATTACGCTTCACAGACAGACGACATGCGGTGCATTTGTAAGAGAGGCTCGACCCGACAAATGTATTCGGCTGCGGGATTTTCAACCAAAATTCATGTAAAACACCGGAGCTTTAAAAAGGGATCGGCTGATGCAGGATAATGACGGAGATTTTCAGCTTGATGATGGAGCCCATCACGTATTCCATTCCTCTTTCCACATTCAAAGGGAGGGGAGGGGGGGGGGGGGGGAAAAAAAAAAAAGAAAGTTAAAAAAAAAAATCCGAGCTGTACCTGAAACTGCAGGCGTTGCGATCGGAGCATCCGTAGAGGCGGGAAAACTGGGATATATGTAAATATAGGATATTTGCATATTCATTTCACAAGAAATGAGGAATTATTTTCTGATAGATTTGGATTGGTGTGTTCTTTTCTTTTTTTTTTTTTTTTTTTTTTAATTCTGGTCCAGAATAAATCACACCAACGGGAATAATTTCATTTAATTACAGTGGCAAAGAGTTAAATACAGATATTATTTCATCTGAGGGGGGGACAGAAATATCCTACATCAGAGAAAATCACATTACTGATGCTCTTCAGTACATTTTAGTCTGAATATTAGAGGAAAATAAAGGAATAAAAAATAAAACGCAGTTGAAGTATAAACGGATTTCTCTTCACAAACAATCTAATCAACGATCAAAAACGATAAAATTAATTCTCTTTTCATCCCGATGCAAAATGTTAGATAGTCAAGTTCACATTATTTATTGATTTAAAAAAAAAAAAAAAGGATCAAATCGTTTCATTCATTGCACAACAAGTTGATTTATTTTAAATTATTTGTATTTACACTCATTTAATTCCGTCCTTCCTGTCGTTCAGCTTTGTTTTTATAAAATGCTAAATAAATTTTAAAATTTTATTTCTGCACATTTATAACTCAAATGTTCTGAAGGAACAAATTATACACATGTAATAAATGACGCATACAACTTATTTTTACGCCTAATGAACTCAAATCGAGTTATTTGATGATATTTAATTGATTTCTCATTTATAATCCTGTAATTTCTATAATATCTGACCCCGGTCGGTCATTTCCGCGTCTCAGAACGCGGATCTCATAACTTAATAGTCTGAACCTGCTCACCTTCTGCCCATCAGACTCCAGACAGACTGAATACTTCTGATTCATTCCGAGTTTAGAGGTAAATGAAGTTCCGCAGACAGAAAGGTGGTAAATGGAGACATGAGGGGGAGTGTAAAGAAAAAAGAAAAAATGTAAAGGTCAACAACAAGTCAAGGCAACCGTCTCCTTTTATTTCCCTCTGAGCAATTTAGAGTGACACAAATGCCTGCTTGGGGGAACCTATCGGATTCATGTTGATAACCTTTGAGATAAATATGCTAAAACATTCATCTGTGAGGAGGAGAGGGTGAGAGGAAACAAGAGGAGGTGCAACAGGCACACGTATAATCAGAAGTTGCGGGTAAATGTGCAGGCATTCACCCATTGGACGAACATCTTTCACTTTATTAGCATGACAAAGAACACAATCATTTTGGATATGCCTGAATGCCATTTTCATTAACTTCCCAATGATTTATTAAGAAAAAAAAAAAATGTCTGGAATGCTGTGAAAGCTGCAGGCCTCATGCCAACCCCCCCCCCCCCCCCCCCCCCCCCAAAAAAAAAAGAAAAAAGAAAAGAAAGAAGAAAAAAATTTAAAAAAAAGAAAAAAAGAAAATGAAATTGAACAAGAAACAGAGGGAGGGGAATAACGCAAAGCAAATAAAAGAAATGTCATCTTCAGAAATGAACAGAGAGCGCGGCGACGACGGCGACGACGGCGACGACGGCGACGGCAGGGAATGAATAAGGGGTTAAAAGGTAGACGATTTTTATAACAGCCGATCCCGTTCTAAATGTAAAGTATATCCAGTTAATTATGACATTCATTAGGTTTTAACAGAGCACATTCAAACCCCGGCTCCCAGCTGGGAAACATTCTCCAGTCGGCTAATAGGGAATTCCATCAGCCATGGAGGCGAATGAGGCTCATACGGTTTTATACGCCGTCTCGCAGAGTCTGCATATGCGGAATTTAAAAAAGGACCATCAGCCCCGGTGATGTAGGAGAATATAACCACTGACCCTCCGCTCGAGACTCTGCGTGTCAAACGGCGTTATTACCGTCGCGTCGGGGCGGATGGCGATGAATAACGCGCTTTTTAAGAAAGGGCTCGGGAATTACAAGAGTAGAAGTCACCGACTCCCCGAGTCGTGGATCTGATTCTGAACGATGTTTTGTTTTAAACGAGTGGATTCTCTCCTCCACGTCACTATTGATTCTTGTCGAGATGCTTGCCTCGGTCACATGACTAACTTCTTAAAGGGGCCACTCCCAAGCTAGCAGAACCAACAAGAAACAAACGTTGGTGTGACGTTGCGAGGGCGCTGCTAATAAAGGTGATACAAACTGGATTGACATTTATTCTTATGCAGTGCGCCCTCATGCATTCATGCATCAACACTCGCGCCTTTACCTCATAGCGGATTTTTTGGTCACGTGATACCGTACGCGCATTCTATTGGCCGACGGTATCTGGACATGTGCTACGTTCCGTGAATCTCGGACTTCCGTGAGACTCAAACGTGCTTTAAACAGCCTATTAGAGTGTGGGAAAAGGTAACACAGATATAAGGTGGTTTAATATCAGTATGAGGAGGGTATGTAGATATTTAAATTACAGTAAATAATAAGATAAATAATTTGTCGCGATATCGCGAAATTTGTTATTCGCATGTGGTTCCTAGAACACACCTTGAAAGACTGTCCGTGACATGAAACCGGTCCGTGGAGGAGAAACAGGTTGGGAACCACGGCTTTAGAGCATTAAATTCTATTATCAATTTAATATTAGAAAATTGAGAAATGTAAAAGATTATTTAAACCCCAACTCGCGCTACCAAAGCAACCGGACTTTTTTCCTGATTGGGAATCATTTCAACCACCAGTAGCTTCAGCTACGTCAGATCCATATTTGATCCCGGTTTTGTTTTACGAGAACATTTTTCAGCAGAGTTCTCGGCCACAGATGACCACTAAGTCATCCCGCCAGTGCCCCCCAACACAAACAGAAACCATCAATGTAGGGGAAGGAAAGTTGACTCGGAGAAGACAAGTGTTTTAAAATATTGAGCTTTCCGCCGGCGAGCTGATGAACGACTCTCCCCTTCCTGGTCGGCCAGAAAAAAGAAAGAGCCAATGAAAACAAGCTCAACGGCGCAATTTGGAGAGCCTTATAAATCAATGGAGGGGAGTACACATATTTCCACGTGGGGAGAATTTATATGTTTAATTACTGTGTGCAGGTGCCGGGCCCTGGCTTTACTCATTACACTAAGATATATGAACGACGGCTCGCGCCCAGATAGCGCAGGACAAAAGGGAGGACAAAGTAATTAGCCGGCTCTTATTTAATGGGACCCTTCCTCAAGTCGTTCCTGGCTCCCGTTGCGGTGCCTCGTCCATATGCTTCCATTCGGAAGTCATTTCATAAAGGACCACTGGTGGCAGGTAGCGCAGGGGCAATTAACGCTGGCGGGGAGCGGAATCGGCTGGGAATGGAAATGAAGTGTTAAACACTGTGTTGTATTTGATTGTCCAGCTTTTCTTAATACCACCCCCCCTCTCAATCCCAATGCGCCCCTTCCCCATCCAATCCGCCCCACCCTCCCCTCCTAGACATCGAGATCCCCTGCTGACTCCGAACGCCGTCGGCCACAAGGTTGTTTTGGGCCAAAGTGTGTGTTCATACTCCTGACTGACTGGGCAATACTGAGCGTGTGTGTATGTGTGTGTGTGTGTGTGTGTGTGTGTCTGTGTGTGTAGGGGGGGTGATAGTGGAAACAGTACATAAATGCTAGCACGGATGGTAGTTGCGGCACCAAATGCGGATTTGTGCCATCCTACATCAAGGACTTGGATCAAGCTGGGCAAAACGGAGATGTTCAATGCCCGTAGAACAGATGGGAACAAATGGGTCCTGGGGGGGTTGGGGAGGGGGAAAAGGGGTGTTCAATAATCTTGTACCCCTCTCATAGGTCAATAGGAAAAGACTTTATTCAGGATGAAAGGCCTCTTTCAACTCAAAAATTAGCGGGAAAGTTTTCACGAAATTTTGCTGAGGAGGGGGAAAATATGGTTTTAAAAAAATTTCTGACAGATTTTAAATATCAAATTGTGAAGGAAAAGATGAATTTACGAAATCGCACGCCAAAAAAAATCAATAAATTCAAGTTACACCATAAAATGTATCCCTCGCTGGTCATCGACAGTCCAAAGTTGTACCACCTCTGTAGAGACTATCATTTGTCTAGCTAATATTGTCCCTCAGAGGACAGCTTTAGCCGTCTGTCTCGGCGCCTCCACACACAGCAGGCGTGTCAAGTCCGTCCAGCCGGCCCGGGGGCGTTGTTTGGCCAGCCTTAAACCCGGGTCCCCCTCACTGGACTCCGCTCGGCTGCTCCTGACCCCCGCACACTCGCCGTCTGGCCACAGGCTTGTAGCACTTGGCAGGACCGCCGCGGCTCTGGCACATGCCCACTGGAGTTCGTAGCTTTTTGACCCGCGTGTTGAGACGATGCGTTTGGCTCATGCGTGGACGGATAAACATTAGAGCAAGTAGCCGGGGGCCAGTTTGGCCCGAGCTGCCGAGTTTCACAGGCGGACACCGGTTGAATGAAAACACCTGATTGTCTCCATCTGTCTGGGAGTGCGTTACACGAGCGTCCACTGGCAGTAAGACAAAGAGAGAGGAGTAAACACCGAGCGCATTTAGAACCGGCGTAATCATTAGGGACGCTCCAGAGTCACTTCAGATGCCAAACAGGAAGTGAGTTTTCAAGGTCCCCATGGTGCAAACCGGACAAAACCGTCTGGCGTGGTTGTACCCGGTTTAACCGTAGATTTTGCAGGAATAGACCCCCATCCATTCACCGGCGGGAAGGGATCTCAGAGTTGACTTTTTTTTTTTTCAACTTTTGGGATTAAAACGTAGATTTTATCTCCGCTCTCATTCCTCAACCTGTCCGGGTGTGATGTAAGCGGCGGTAATAAGTCTCTCTGCTTCCTGGAGGGGAAGTTTTCCTCACCCACGAACTGAGATTGGAGGGAAATAACCGGATTCTCTGGTGAACAGTGAGTCAGTCAAAGGCTGGACCGCACACACACACACACTCACACTCACACACACACACACGTGTTTGGTCACTAGCTTACAGCTAATGTGCAGTAAGGTGGAGTGTTCCTGTAGAGAGACTCTAGA
>CM023616.1:20651037-20656037 GCA_013358685.1 Antennarius maculatus
GTAGGCAGTCACGTTAAGTGCGCTACATTCCGTGAGTCTCGGACTTACGTGAGACACAAAAATGCTTTAAACAGTCGATAAGAGTGTGGGAAAAGGTAATAATTTCACTGTCAGCTTAAATTAGATTAATATTAACCAAATATCACTAAAATGCAATCATTAATTAAGGTCAGTACAGAACTGGGATTGGTTATCTCCTGGAACTATTTAACAACGTAAACCGAGGTTTACCTGGAGGAAGACTCCCAGGGCCACGAATTGATTTGTGTCCCCAGTACGTCTAAGGTCCCCTTTACCTGTGTATGTTAGAAGTCGTCGACCCCGAGTATAGTTCCCTATCTTAAATCACGACACCCTGCCGGCAAGAAATCAATCAGAATTTGTGCAAAAAAACTTTGATGAATTCCTTCAACCTGGAATCGGAACTCCTCTCCCAATCTTACACGAGTAACACCGAGGCGCCGGAACGTCCTCGCCTCGCAGAAAACGTCCTCCCTCCGAAGGTCTAAAATTTAAAAATCGTCCTCACAAGGATTTGCAAGCATGAACACACAGACGCACGCACGCATCCAATCCCTCCATCTCCTCCTGCCGTTCCACCTTCCTCCGTCCGGTCAGTGTAATGGATGGTGAATCCGTTGCTTACTCATGCATACGGCTGACAAATTGTCCCTCTCCGATCATGGCCCTCCGCTGCTGCCGCCGCCGCCGCCGCCGCCGTGTGATTTGTGATAGATGGGACGCGACAGGATGAGTCGGACGTTCGGATTGGGTAAAAAAAAAAAAAAAAGGGGCACCGAGGATGGAGGCGAACTTAAAAGGTGAATTTGAGGGAAAATTATATATCTGAGGGCTTACAGGAGTGTGTACGAGCTGCATCTGTGCGTGAGTGTATGAACGTCTGGAAGAGATTAGAGATGTGTGAGGTGCATTTTAGAGATGACCTTGCTGTGTAGTCGACTAGCAGTGTGTGTGTGTGTGTGTGTGTGTGTGTGTGTGTGTGTGAGAGAGAGTATACACAAAAAGAAGACTCTCGGAGGTGCACAAGGGGGCTAAATGTGTGTATTAGCGATTCTTTAGCAGCGAGCTAGCCCACATTTAAAGCGTATAACATGACCCACATAGAGACCAGCACTCCCTGCTTACACTGCAGTTTAACCCACATAGTCCTCCACCTATTATTCTAATATAACCCATATTCTCTGCAGCGCATTCCGCGGCTTCTTCTTATTGGGAGTTTAGTATGTACGCCAACACCCCAACGCCCAACAACTGTGCTTTTCCACAAAGTGACAACGCTAAACGGCTATCACATTCCAGACCAATGAGAAGCCTGGATTTCTCCACGGGTGAGTGAGGAAACAGAGGTGGCGGCGGGGGTGGTGGGGTGAGGGGGGGATTCATTACAGTGATTTGGCACGTCGCTTGGCTTCGTTAGCGGGGGTAACTTCCTGTTTTGTTTGCAGGTCTTCAGAAATCACTCATTTGAGAAGGTGCCCTGAACGCACCTGTTTGTGTTCCCTCACAAGGAAGGGGGTCGAGTGAATAGATCCACAAAGAGGACGGGGTCAACGGTCAGAGAATTCATTCTGGATTCTTGCAGTGATGTCCTCAAAATACATTTTTAATGTCAACGTCCGATATTGTAGAGTCCGAGCAAAATTCCGAGATACGAATCGTGCTTCAGGACACCACCGCTAGTTGGCGGATGGATACAAGATCAGCTTAGACCGGATCTCGTTCTGTACCACGTTTTGGCGAATGGATACAACATTAGTAAGGCCGGATCTCGTTCTTTACCACGTGTTGGCGGATGGATACGACATCAGTGAGACTGGATCTCGTTCTTTACCATGTGTTGGCGGATGGATACGACATCAGTGAGACCGGATCTCGTTCTTTACCACGTGTTGGCGGATGGATACGACATCAGTGAGACCGGATCTCGTTCTTTACCACGTGTTGGCGAATGGATACAACATTAGTAAGGCCGGATCTCGTTCTTTACCACGTGTTGGCGGTTGGATACAACATAAGTAAGGCCGGATCTCGTTCTTTACCACGTGTTGGCGTATGGATACAACATTAGTAAGACCGGATCTCGTTCTTTACCACGTGTTGGCGGTTGGATACAACATTAGTAAGGACGGATCTCGTTCTTTACCACGTGTTGGCGGTTGGATACAACATTAGTAAGGCCGGATCTCGTTCTTTACCACGTGTTGGCGGATGGATACGACATCAGTGAGACCGGATCTTGCTCTCGTTGGTGGAGTAAAGACGTAGTTCGTGTGCTCTCGTCACTTTTGCATTTCTTTTCATTTTTTATTCTTGTTTACGTAACTTATATATAATTAATTATACACAGGTAAAGTCTGCACGTCTATTCGTTGATAAAATGTTTGGGTTTTGTCTCATAATTTAGGGGGTTTGGGGCTTTTTTGCGAGACTGGATGGATTAAAATAATTTCAGTTATTTTAAATCGGAAAAATTTGTATGCTTTATGACAACAAATTAAACTCGTATCTCAAGGTATTTCTGTAAACGTATAACCAAATAGCCTCTTGATTCTTAAGGTAAAAAAAAAAAAAAAAACAGATATAGAACAAACCACCCACCCATACAGGGTCATGATTCACCTGTTGCATAAAAACATATGTAGGTCTACTTTTTACGTTGTTTGAATTTTAAAATTTCAAGTTTCAAGTAAAGAAAATGAGGCAACGAGAAGTCACGGAAATTATGACATAACCTTAAAAAAAAACAAAAAAAAAAACACACGCTTCTAATCTGATCCTTTAAAATCCCCGAACCGGCAAAGCAGAGCTTTCATAAATTCGTCAATTTCACGACAATCCTCCTGGTCGTTAGGAGGAAATTTAAAAAAAGTCTATCAAAGGTACTAAGACAAAGGAAATAAAGGAGAGAAGGTGCGGGAGAGGGGTTGAAAGGGACCCTCGCTAATTCAGAACACTAGACGGAGTGCTGTGCCAACTCCTCCTCTTCCTCCTCCTGCTCTTCCTCCTCCCACCCATGTGGGTAGGTCTGTACTGGGCCTTTGCCACACTACACATTTGCTTATTTGAAGGGGAAAAAAAAAAGCGATCCTGGCACAAAATGGTCTTCTCTCGCGTTTCCTCTCCCTCCGTCTTTGACTGATCATTCCTCGAGGCCAGAGTTGAGGCTGTGATAGAGATTAGGATGGCGGCGCTGGTGACAAGGCTGCTAAATCTGCGGCGGCTGACAGACCCGGCGGTGGTAGCGTTTAGGGAAGGGGTGTGAAGAAAAAAAAAAAAAAAAAAGAAAGAAAGAAAGAAAGAAAATGAATGGAGAGGAGTTTGACTAATAGCGAGAGGAGTGACGAGGAGCCGGGTCAGGAAATGGAGCGTTCTGGACGAGGGGGGGAAAAAATGGTTGCTTGGGGAGACCGATCGGTAATGATTTAAGGCAGGTGTCGGCAACCGCACAGCTGATTTAGACGTGTAAAAATATGTGTGTGTGTTATAGTCACGCCTTTACACACAAAAGGTGGGGGGGGGGGTTGTCGAGGGACGCTTCCAAAACGGCGTCATTGATTGACTTTTGAGAGCAACACACCTCAAATTTTAGAGATTTAAAGTCCCAGACTGAATTCCGTTATCAGTAAGAAAATACCCCCCAACCCCTAAAGTTATGAGAGCTTCACCCTTGATTGTACTCTAGTTGTGTGTCTGTATGTGTGTTGCTCTGCCCCCCCCCCCACCCCCCACCCCCCTCCCACCTTGTAGTTGCAGATTAGGCCGCTTAGCGTTCACCGCAGGGTGAGCTAATCAACAGGGAAGGCAAGGGGATGGGGAGGAGGAGGGTGGTAAGAGAGAGAGAGAGGGTGAGAGAGGGAAGGGAAGTGTTGTTCAACTGCACCCCCACCACCCCCACCTCCCCGTCAAGCCATCCGACCCCCACCAATCCCGCCCCCATGCTGCCCGCGGGGCACCGTCACAGTGACAGCGGTGTGACAGTAATCTTCCAGTGACACTTTTAGCTTTTTTTTTTCCCTTCTGTTTTTTATTTTTAAACGGGGATGGGGGGGGGCATTGTTACCCCTCCCCTGCCCCCCCCTCCACACACAGTCACCACTGTATTCAGAGGTACCATGACACTTCCACAATTGCCCCCAGAGGGGGCAACAACGCAGCGGCACAATGCCGAGCACCGGCAGCCAGAAGCAGAGATCCGTCCCTCCCCTGCCTCTAAAAATACTTCCACACAATGCATCTGATAATAGGTTTATGCAATGATGCACCGGCACATGGTTATGCCCCCGCCGCTGCATCACCACAGGGGAAAAAAAAAGATGGGGGGGGGGACAGCGGCGCACACTGATTGATCTGCAGCCCTCTCCAGCTAGCGAGAAGGGTACCGTCAAAGAAAATGGACGATGAATCCGTCGATGATACCGTCGAAGATATCGGCAAAGAAAACGGACGAAGATATCGTCAAAGATACTGTCAAAGATACCGTCAAAGATACCGTCAAAGATACCGTCAAAGATACCGTCAAAGATACCGTCAAAGATACCGTCAAAGATACCGTCAAAGATACCGTCAAAGATACCGTCAAAGAAAACAGACAAAGATATCGTCTAAGATACCGTCTGAGATACCGTCTGAGATACCGTCTGAGATACCGTCAAAGATACCGTCAAAGATACCGTCTGAGATACCGTCAAAGATACCTTCAAAGATACCGTCAAAGAAAATGGACGATGATACTGTCAAAGATACAGTCAAAGATACCGTCAAAGAAAACAGACAAAGATATCGTCTAAGATACCGTCTGAGATACCGTCAAAGATACCGTCTTAGATACCGTCAAAGATACCGTCAAAGATACCGTCAAAGATACAGTCAAAGATACCGTCAAAGAAAACAGACAAAGATATCGTCTAAGATACCGTCTGAGATACCGTCTGAGATACCGTCTGAGATACCGTCAAAGATACCGTCAAAGATACCGTCTG